>PNEQ01058960.1:0-16790 GCA_003012365.1 Medauroidea extradentata | reverse complement strand
CACAGAGTAACCTTCTCACCGCGCCATCTTGATTTGCACTGCCTTCCTTACAGTATGGCGGATAGGCGCCAAGTTCAAACCCACATTAGTACGAAGCACAATATGTACAGAGTAGTACCAACATGGCAGTCGGGAGACCAGTTCCGAACATGTACAAACTTACAACAAATATTATTTACATTGCAACGTCACAAACATAAATTGATAAACATACGTTTTGTTAAATTGTTTATCTTTATAATGTAAACACTGGAAAAAAGTGGGAGGGAAGTGGGCGGAGTTTGAGCCTGACCGCACTGATTGCAGCGCCAAAGACGCACAACAGTCTTGGTAACTTAGCGAACTGCAGCCAATCAACAAGGAGGTCAAGTTTACAGGTGAGTGTCCAGACCTGTTCTTCTACGACCGTAGTACTGGCATTAATGTAACAAACCTTGAACTCGGTTTTTGCTATCATATTTTAACAAATATCTTGCCACTGCAGTACATTTATTTAGAGTATTTTAAATTACATAATTAAGCAGTTATTAATAGATTACCGTTTTAAAACATCACACTAGCAACAGGTTTACTCAAAATGTGGAAACATTGAAGACTATTATACAAGGCAAAGCTAATTCAAAATCATGATATTTTACTGGCACATGTCCGTAATAATATACGTGGGTTATGTATGTAAATATGTAGTTGAGAATACACGACGTGGTCATAATATGTGTACAGTAACTACTCATAAATAACTAGTACAGCCGCGATTTTATAGTGATAAAATTTTTGGACCAATTTGGTTTTAGTTCCTTATGTACATCTCTGCACCTCTGCTTCCTGGTCAGTGATTGAGTGATTTAACGCTGACTTGTCTCGTGTTTCCACTGGAAATAACAGACGTATGATGTCATAATTGCCTTATTCTTATTGGCGCAGTCAAATGAGAGACATTTCTGAACAAAGTCACGCTGCCAATAACCATGAAGCATAGTTGCCGATGTGCGCGTAAGACCTTGAAACAAGGTGATACAGGCTATTCGGGATAAAGTGAGCACTAAAAATTAAACCTTTGAAAAAGATCACTAGCCTTTACTGTATGTAATTAAACATGTACCATAGTTCCCTTACTGTTGTACGGTTGGCAGCAAAATTACGCAAAATAGTTCTGCGTATTTTCTATTTAAATACAACAATACTGAAACAAATTCAACCGAAATCGACATAATTGTATTTTATGTAATGAATAATTTTTTTATCAAACTGTATCAGTTATTACCAACTGCACAAATTATCTTACACGCGCAAACATCAAGTGACGTGTCCAGAGAGGTTAGACATTTCCCTATGTTAGCCGTTACGCGCGGAAAGATACGAATTAACTGAAAATAGAACATAAGCAGGGTTTCGTTTTGGGTGTTCACTTTATCTCGACCCACCTATACAAAAATCTTTCCGCGACAAAACCGTGGCTCTAATAATAAGTGAAAATTGTAGTTTCCTTTCTGTTGCGCACAGAATATTGTCAACTTATTTAATTGCACTAAATTGTATTACAAATTACATTAAATTCGGGATAAATCGCACACGTTCTTTGTTCGAGCTGTACAGTTCTAACTGTGTAAAAACAGCTCCTCAAATAAACGATAAGCAAATATCGATACAATACATTCAGTGATATACACAGCTGTTTGCAGCCTAGCAAACAGTCACTTTCCCTCGATTTTTCAGTGTCTCTACATACACATAATTAAATTCGTATTAAAATGTCACAAAAGGTACACCTAAGTGTTCCTCTGTATCCCCTGCATTTGTATTTTCTCCGATAGTTAGTTGTAGAACCCGTGTCAGTTATATTACATCTCTACCGAACGAGGTGGTGCAACGGTAGTGCGTTGGCCACGCATTCGGGAGAACCCGGCTTCGATCCCCGGTTCCGAACGCCATAATTGAGATTTTCCGTGGTTTCCCGAAATCGCTCGAGACGAATGCTGGGACGGATACTTAACAAAGGCCATGGCCGACTCCTCTCCCAGCTGCTGTCATTGTACCAAGTTGTGTCACCGTATATATTACCTCGCTGTCGACGAGATGTAAAACTCACTTATCTTACCTTTCCTGTTACATCTGTGTATTTTATACCTTTAAATGGTGGGTAGAAAATGTTTGGGTGATCATTCATTAGCTTTCATCATGCGTATATCCGGGAAAACAGTTGTGTTTACATAAACACTGCACTGCATACGGCTGGCTACGCAAACCACATATGTTGTTAAGAGTGTGTGGTAGATAAATAAACGCTGAAAACATCAATTGATTTCTACGTTTTTTTCGAAGCCAATGTGGATAAAATACTCAATGACAATCCTAGATAATGGTATTTGCCAACTTTATGAGTAAATACTTATCCAAAATTGCTAATTCGTTACTCGTGATCTCTTGTGCCGCAGTTAAATGCACGAGGTTTCGGCGTCAGAGATTGTGCCTCAGAAGTTCGTAACACTGGAAACAATTTTCTTTAAAACGTTGGTTAAAACTATTATCTAGGATTGCTATTGTTTAATTTTCGCAAATTGACTTCAAGAAACCTACAGTTATAGATTAATGATTTTAGCGTTGAATTACTTACCATGCCCTCTTAAAATCATGAAAAAAGGTATTTGTTGGTTGCAAACTTGTCATTATTAATGTCACACAATGAGTCTAAAGTGGAGGGGCTGCCAACCGTTACGAGGCAAACCGTTTTAGAGCTCTGGGTCACGAGTTCGTGTCAATACATACTTTTTACCCCGAAGTAGCATAGCGCAGGTGCAGATAAAATAAAGCGAGTCTTCGCTTGCACGTCTAATCTTAGTTGGAACTGAAAACACCCACACATTTTTTTTTTTTCGACTGTGTATGCGTGACCAAAGCAAATCGACTTGCCCCGAAGTTTTTGATATATTTACAACAATTTTGCAGCCTCTTTGTACCCATCACGTGACCTCGTGTGTATTTAATTCCACATACTACGTATACTGTAAAAAAACTTCCTAAAATGTTTAGGAAGTTACTATCCCAGACGCAGTATGGGATAGGTACCATACTTCCGTCTTGTAAATATGCAAACCTTTACAGTTGTTACAATACAAGTCTGGTAACTTTAGTATGCATTCATTTGACTGTTTTATAATTAGGTTTAGGAGCGCTGGCATGGATGTCTATGAAACTATTATACCATACATGCTTTCTTAGCGCTCCTATACGCACGTCTGGTAGATTTACGAACAATTTTTTAGAGTGTTACCAGACGCAATGCAGGCGCAAAATATGTGTTGCACCCATACCACAGCGGAAACATGTATATTTTTCCCGTTGTACTGAAGTTATTCTCTATCATTACACTAAGTGTGATCCCCTCTCGCGTGGCAACAAGATTTGGCCAGGTCTCAGGGGACGGTAAATGAGCAGACCACGCAACACAGCTGCAGATGTGCACGTAAGGCATTGAAACACAATGCGTGCAAACATATTTTCGCAGCAATATCTTTGCTCTACTCATTACTAAACCTTGTGTGCAATCGACCTGCCTCAGGCGACAAATCCAGTGATGGCTGGCCACTGGTCTAGCACTGGCGTAACAGCTGAATCAGTAGATCTTTTACGCTCTAGTACGGCATCTAGTCTCTATTAAGGCGCCCGCCTGCCTGCTTTGTAACCAGTGTTGCAGCGTGCTAGCAGAACTCTTTTTACTAAGAAACTACTAAATGTGTTTCTAATGTGTGATTTTACGAAAAGAACACACACTTCAAACTGCATCGGAATTGTAGTTTCAAAACACTACGTTCATTGAAAGACCATTTCAGAGCACCTCAAAATGGCTAAAAAAAAAGAACTTTCCAATCTATTATATCTAAACAACTACTGAAGGGATTCTTGTGAAACTACAATAGAGAGGTGTATTGGACTTTACTCAAAACTTACCACCAGGAAGAAGATAGGGTCACCACTGAAAGTGTCAGTCAGGCGAGTGATCTACGATACCACTGCACGCCTTTTCAATGTCTTGCGATAGAGGCGATACCGCGCCAGACGAGCCGGTCAACATCGCACTTGGCGCCGCGCCTCACTCACACAAATACACGGCCACCAGGCGGGCGCCTTAATAACCACCAACGCTCTATTGCCTATATTAGAGACCCACAACCACCGGGGTTTGTCATATGCTAGTCCAATACAAAAACCAATCTCTCTAGAATCGTTAGAAGTTAAAGAACCTCAAATGCGACTGTAAAATTTTTATTTGGCTATAATACCCCGTGGAAGGGCTAATATAAAAACCGCCAAAGGAACTTGAGATTTAAAAATAACCGACGGCCTCCTCTCCCACACTGGCTCGTCATGTGCTGCTTCATTTTTTTACGTTACATTTTTTTTTCTCGTTTTTAAGATTCTAAAATTCCCCTCCAAACAGTCGGCAACCATTCTCGGGCGAGAAGCGCGGACCATGACGTGTCATTAAAATGGATGAAATAAGGCTGTGCTAGGCGGAGGGAGGAGGGAGAAGGGGGGTTGTGGAGATGCCTCTTATTTTCTTTTCTGCTGTCAGCTGTTCGGTGTCCCTGTAAAAAAAACACTCGGAGAAGCAAAGGCAGTAAAAGACCCCCGAAACCCCCTAGCGTGGAATGGGGGCTTTTCAGTTCCTGCTCGGGCCGGCCACATGTTTGACGTTTATGCCCTCTCTAGAGTGGGTGTTTTTCTTTGTTAGGGGAGGGGGTGGAGGGAGGGTTGGTTTATGATGGGCGGGGGGAGGCACGGAAAATGAGAAGGCGGCAAAACGAAGGTCTGGCAGTGTGGGAGGGTGGAAGATCTCAACAGGCCTCACCAGCAGGGGTGCAGTATGTGTGCAAGTATTTCGCCACAGATGTTGCACGCATAAATATCTACCCTCCCCCCCTCCCTGATAAAACCCAGCCCCGGCACAGATGGTGGAAATGAGGAGATGCGGGTCTGTGAAGTGCCGGATATTTCGCGCGGCTGCTACACATACGTTCTTCCTACTTCTTTCTCACTGAACCATGAAACTACGCTGAACGTCGGTTAGTGATTCCTTGGGCTGTGCGCACAGAAACACACTATGTGACTCAGCGTTCTACTCACACAATTTGGTGAAGAACTACGCTTCAGTCGTCAGAGTATTTTATTTTTTGCTTTTATGAAAATCTGAGAAAAAAAAGTGAAATTTGCTATTATAGTGTGAATTCTATTTACCTTACGCCTCAATGCAAACATCTTAGTTTAACTTTAAACCAATATTTAAGCCGCAGTCAGTCCAACAATGTTATTTATGTTATTAATTTGCTGGCCAGATTGTGGCCAAAATATACGTTAAAAATTTTATTTGGATGCTTGTACTGTAGCACAAGGAAAATTGAATTAATGCTATAATAGCACGTTTTAAATTTTTCTTTTCAGAATTTCATAAAAGCTAAAAATTAAATTATCTACTGTGGCGAGTGATCGCACGCAGCCTTAAAGAAATTACTGTTGTCAGGGTGTTTTTAAGAAGGATTTACCGTCACCATCTTGAATTTATGTATCCTGTATCACGTCTTTTATTTTGGGTTAATTTATGCAACTTTAATCTAGTCGTCCAATAGAATACACATTGATAGAATTTTATACATCATGACGCTTTCTTCGTGTTACTGTTGTTACAGATCTAAATAGCAGATAGAAAATTCTTATTGCTTTCTTAAGGGGAGTGAGTCATTTATTTAAGCCATAACATTTATTCTAATTATTGTAAACTCAAAAATTCTCTTCGACAAAAAAAAGTATATGTACATAGAAAACTGCTTGTCATATATAATAATTGAATCTTTCATTAATTTTGTCATGCAGAATCATTGCAAGAAAATTCTTCAAAGTTTACCTTTAATTACCTTGCAATGATTCTGCATGACAAATTAATGAAAGATTCCATTATTATTAATGTCAAGCAGTTTACCAAGAATATACGTTATGCTTTGTCGAAGACAAATTTTGATAATACAATTTGAATAAATGTTATAGCTCTAAAACTGAAAACACACAAAACTGTTTATTACTCCCCCTTAACTGCCATCAGGTCTGTAATAACAGTAACGGCAAACATGGATTCATGGTATAGAAATTTCTATCAATAAAATATTCAGTTCGGTTAGGTTATGTTACCATACATTTATTTACCTACCAGCAAAGTTATGACACAAAATACAAACATTCATGCTGGCGACAACCTCTTCCTCTTAAGGACGCCGTCGACCTTTAGCGGTTTTTCGCCTTATAGGCAATTCCATAAATTCAAATCACCCACACGTTAGTAAAGCCTTAACTTCGTCTTTAAATTTCTCTCTGCCTTACATCACACGTCGTGTAATTATGGACACATTTCTTCTATAATACATTTTAAAGTAAGTTATTTTGTTATTCAGTTTAGTGCTACTCTTTCAGGAACGTGAACTTAGTTAAATTTATTTATTTTTATCTTCTGCTGCACAAGTCATCTGTATTATGTATGTCATTTTTGTTTGTTGAATAACTTGTCGATAACGTATACTGTAAGCTGCAAGTCTATTCCAGGATTTAGATTTCTTTTCGTTTAAGTTTTGTCACAACTGTCTACTTGTTAATTTTTTACGCTGATAATTGCATATGCTTTGTTACATTTTTTAATTGCTTTTAGTTTCTACTAAATTTTATTGCTACCCTTGCGCATGCGATATTTGTTTGAAATTTGGTTAAGTCTAAGAGAAGGCATCTTAGCTTACCTTCACAAAAAAAATGAAAGACGAAATAAATAAATTATGTAGCTGTAAGGGCCACCTTGAAGTGCACATCAAATGCGACATCACTATGAGTCTTCAAGCCATGGTCATATAATTTTATTGGTGGAAAGTCTGTAGCAAACTTCAGTGTATGTTTTATCAAAGATTCACGTATATCCGGTTAGTACATTTTGAAGTGCAGCAGTCTGAAAACGTCGTTTGTGGTTATGTTGTAGGGCTTAGAAACAGTGTTTTAAAGAGCTTGGTGTCTTAACAATGACATTTCATATTGCGCGGAAGTGTGTTTTATTTTCGTACGTTGGGATCATTTGGAATAGTTAAGCAAAAAAGAAGTATTTCCCTGCACATTACAACCATTTGAAGAGCGCGGAAGGTTGTGCCGTTAACATATAGAATATCAGGTTTTTATAAAGTTTGTAAAAAAATATTCAATGTTTTTAAACACATTAAAATAAGTACATGTTTTAGGCAATAATATGTCTATATATATTTTTTTTTTAGTTTGAAATTTCTGATTTTTTTATATTTTATTTTTCACATGATTTACAACCTCAGCTATCTAGGGCAAATATATGAAGGGGTTGAGAATATTATTTCTACCAAGTTTGCAGCAACAGACTTTAAAATATAAAAATATAATTCATTTCTTTATTATTATTATTTTTTCGTCAGTGTACTGTAAGCTGTGGCCACATCCTTTTATTGTAAGAATCATATAGAAGCCCGAATTACACTTTAAAGCATATTTCTGTCTCCGTGTTTTTCAAATTCGGTTGGGAAGTTTCCCACATACGGCTGTTCAAAACTTTATTTTATTAACCGGTTTTCAAAATCTTGTTTTTAATAAGTATGTTAAATGTTTTAACTTATAATAACATGTTTTCATTGATGTACAAGATGTAGTGCGCATTGGATATTATTCCTAAACAAGACTAAACACGTTTGTTGACTGCAGAGCTTACGTAGAACTACAAGTCTGTATGTCTTGCAGAAATTTTTACACATTTCATCGTTATGTCAGCGTTTCTTTGGTCTTGTTACACAAATAAGGGAGAAACATGTCTTCCGAGGCAGCAAAACGTTGCAGTACAATACCTTCTCATCACGAGACCCTATATTTACCGGATGTACTATTGCAGCACTTTTTTTCTCCCAAACTTTGAACCGACAGGTAAGTCCTCTGCACGAATAACTGTGGCCACAAGACAAGAAAAGCTGGGTACGTAGAAGCGAAATGCCATGTCTGCACTTTTCATGTACGCGCGTATGTACACAGTAAAAAAGCTGTACCTTTACAAAACATTAGTTTCCAAAACAGTTGTAGGTTTATGAATAATACTGAAAATTTTACATACACGTCTTGGAAATATACAAACATGTATTTACAACTAAATAGTTGTACATATTTTATAATTATTCGAGGCGACACAAAAATATTTTTGCAAAAAGTGACTGGCCTTCGAAGGTTATTTTGTTTCACATCAAGTAATCTGGTCATAAAAAAGTACCCCACTAGTGCCCTCAAATATTTGGAAAATTTAGACAGTTTTAATTACCTGCGACATTCTTTATTGTAGTGGCTGTACTGATAAATTTTTTAACATTAGTTCACAAGCTTTTTCTTGTAAAAGTACGGGTTTTTTTTTTTTTTGCTGTGTAGTCAGCGGTAGGCTACACGAGGATCTATACTCTAGGGAGCATATTACAAGAGAGCCCTTAACTACAGTTTCAAGCAACAAGAACCTTTTTTTCGCTGAATACGCCCCAATTAGACGAACCTATAGCCTCTACCTAATACCAAAATCAGAACGCATATCATGAATGATGGAGATAGATTTTTAGTATCGCCATATTTATAATACACAACTTGTCAATATTACTTTAATTTTTCAACATACTAAATAAAAGTATTTGTAAATGACGTGCGATTTTACAGGTGCATAATTTAACGTCGTTGCTATTTCATTGTAACATTATTTTTTCGAAATAAAGTGTGCACTATGGATATCATCTGTTCTAGAATAACAATTTTAGATCACTAATTATTATGACTTTAGATTTCAAGTTTGAGTCCGGTACAATCTAATGTATTTTATTGTTACTTATGCTGCCTTTTTAATTCTAAAAAGGTGAAGGAACTTTAAATTATCTGAAACGAAAACGTAACCAGGATTTAAAGTTCTCACGTTATCTCGAACCTCCTATAGTCTACTTGATGATGAGAAATATCCCCTATTGGTCGGGCTTCATTCCGGCGTGTTTTGTATCAAGACATTTGATTGGCCAGTGAATGTCCGCAATATTATTGGCCAGTGCCACCATATTGTTTGCTAATGCGGTTTAAGTTCGTCACACATGTATTCTTTGTTGCTAGGTATTCTGTGATTTTGCAACATTAAATAACGACAAAGAAAGGCGAATAAAACCAAAATAAAGTTCATGTTCAATATAAAGGTACTTGGCATATTTCTGTACAGCTTCATACCATAAAACACTAGGAAGTTCTAACATACAACATAAGCCGCCGAGGTTCAACTTTTAAGTCAACTGGCGGCAAATAAGGTAAGTGATACAGGTGAGACTAGTGCGCGCGTCAAAGAAAATGCCGCCTTCGTGCGAAGAGCACTAAATAGCAGCGCAGAGTTTTTTTGTCATATTTTTTTAAATGCGTTTTTGAAATTAAACTGTTAAGAGATACAAGTTTAAAAATGACAGGAAAAAACGTGTTTTCACAGATTTTCCATCACATATTGGGCACACTACGTAGTAATATTTAATTATCTGGAATTTCTTATGACAGAAGTAAATTTTACATTTTTTATTCGACCATAACATCTCGCAGCCTATTAGGTCTACGTATTTAGATGAATTGAGATTAATTTTTATATTTTTTAAATTTTACGTTACGTAATTTACTGTAGTTTTGTACGTTTTTCAAATTTTGGTTTATTAGTTGAGAGGTTAACTATATAACTGATCTAGCTGTCGCAACTATATTAGTAACAGTGACATTTATTTATGTATACGTTACTGTATTTCAAAGTGCAATTAGCCTCAAATATAGTGAATCTTAGATTATTTTAGGTAAATTTTATACTGTATAATGTAATAAGATTCCACGTATTTAAATGTCCGACAGTTATTTAATTGGTTTACGTTAGTATAATTAATTTTTATAATTGGTTAAGTGTAAGAAACTCCAATTTGGCCTTATTTTGCCAACTCACTGAAAGTCCAAATAAATAAATGAATAAGCGCGTGATGTTCTTTGGATGCTATTCCTATGCAGATGTTACCCCCGTATGTTCCAAGGCCGTAGCCGAAGGGGGTGGGGAGATAGGTGCTATAAATCCTCATAATTTATTCCCCTTGAGAATTTTTCTTTAAATAAAACATATTTTTACAAATACAATTTTTAAAGCATCGTTACGAAAGCTGATAAAGTATAACAGTTTAGCATCTTCGAATAGAAAGGGGTGGTACGTTTTTTATGATATTATTCTCAGGTTGAACACCGCTTACACAAATCTTGGCTACGCCACTGGTATGTTGCGTAGTTGTCTAACAAACGTTTGTATGCCGAAGCCACAGACTATATAGTAATACAGACGTGAAATGACGTGGCGGCTCGTTTGATACGGGAGAACTTATCCTCTTGTTGGCTGCCCGAGACTGTTGATACCAGCCCCGTGTATGTTTGGCTCCTGCGTGTTACGGCAGGTTTCCTATTGGCCTGGCTGCTAGTAATAGGGCAGCAGCCTTACTCTGATTGGCGATAGGCGTCTCCGCCATGTTGCTGGCCAGGGAAACCATTTTGCTGGCGTGTGTGGCTGAGTTCGCTGTCGGCTATTTCACTTCTGTATTCATAAATATTTTGTGCCGAAGCTGTGCAGGCTACACCACCATAGATCAGTGTTTGAACAAGACGGATCCTAGATGTCCGGGCGATGGGGGCTCACGGGATGTAATACTTTCCACGGAGAACTCATTACAGCCTGACCCACCGCCGAGCAGGGTTCAGACGGATATGGACGTCTCGCTAGAGAACTTTCTCTTTCTGCCACTCTGGCTAGTCATTTTATTACACACTTCTGTGAGCCCTGTACACGCGATAGTCGTGTTCTGCCTAACTGTAGGGGTCGGCTCATTCCCGGTCAAGCTAGACTGCAAACACTGGCACATTTATATTAACACTTCACACTGAACCACAGCACATAGTCGTACAATGATGAGTAGTTTGTTATTGGCTTTATATGTAGTTTCATTATACACATATGTATACACACCACAACACGCGAATCGTAGACTAAACTGGAAACGCAAATGTTAGTAGCAAAGTGATGTACGATGTTTTTTTATAAGCACAACATGCAACGTAGCACTGTAATTAATCCCTTGTTGCTCTCCACGTTCAGGTATTATATATGTATGTTATGTCAAGTCAACAAATAATCATGTTATCGGGATTTTAACCTGAATCTATAATATTCAGGTCACAATAGTAGTAGTAAGATAAGTGAGAGAACTGCGGAGTGCAAGAGGGGACTACCTACAGTGCTATGTTGCCATGTTGTGCAAATAAAAAATCATCGTACACCACTTTGCCAATAACATTTTCGTCTCCAATTTAGTCCAGAATTGGCATGGTGTATCGTCCGCGCGCCAGCTATGAGTCTCTGGCGTGTATGCATTTTTCTTCTTTAACTTCATGTACGCTACAGTAACGCAGTATCAAACACGTCCTAACTTACGTTGCTACGGCTAGCATGTGCGTCGCATGCTATTGGGCCTCGTTGTGTTATTGATATATTTACAGGCGAAGCACACATACCCGCCAGGGACTAAGAGCTGGCGTGCGGACTGTACTTATTACGCGTTTTTTCCTGGACGTCCTATACATACATATATATATGCATATATACATATATATCTTCTACTTATGAAAATGTAGACACACACACACACACACACACATATATATATATATAATGTGTGTGTGTGTGTCTCTAATAATCTCGCTGTCGACGACGCGACGTAAAGACCAACAGAAATAATAACATAAATAAATTAGCTAACATGAACATTTAATCGACTTATGCAAACACGTCATACAGGCAATACTTCTCTTAGTAAGTAAACGTACATGGCAGCAGAATGGTGGGATGGATGCCTCCCCGGCGAACAGAGGTCATTGACCTCGGCTCCGACTAGGAACAGACCCGTCACAGTCGTTTTCTCTGCGGCCTAATGGCGTATCTACCATCTCCCCCCTCCCTCTTCACAAACCACCTATCGCATGGCGGGGATGCAAGAACCAAGACTCCAGGCCGGACAGGAAGCGACACGGCTGCAATTTGCGAGCGGAAGAAACAGAACATTTTTCGCCAGTCACCTGTCCCAACCTGGAGCAAGCAGATGTTTTCGCCAGGCGGCCGGCAGATGACACTTCTGAAACATATAAAACAAAGTAAAAACATCTTAGTCTCGCCTGCCCCTCACCTGCTCACACTGGCCATCTTCCAATTGGCGCTTTTTAATTTGTAAGTGGTCACGTGACCCGATCCTCTACACTGTAATTACGACCAATAGCGGCTGTTGGGTTGTTGTAAGGCAGGGCTGCTGATTCTCAGAACTGTACGCTCACGCAGAACAAATTAGAGGGTCCCTGATCTGTAGGCTAACAAATATATATTAGGGGCTCACAACTTGTTCGCTGACACTGTGATACCACACGGTTGGATTTGCGCGTATTTCCATCCTTGTTATTTGCTCAGCAGCCAACAAATTACAGAACTGGCACGAATGTATAGTTGTGCGAGTCCTATCCTAGCTTGGGTGTCGAAAACAAAATTCGAATTTTCGAGGTATTTATCAATGATCATTAGGGAAAGGAATATTTCGCGAGTTCAACGACATGGGTGTTAAAATCCATTGTACTATTTATACCCAAGCCCCGGCCATTTGTCCATTAGCTGCTACTCACTGGAACAATACACAATGAACGAATGGACGGGCTCGAGTATACATAGGACAGTCGATTCTAACATGTCGGATCATTGAACTCGCGAATTATTCCTTTCCCTAATGATCATAAACACAGCCACAGATTTTTCATTAAATAATAATGTACCAATTAGTTTCAATGCATTATGTGCACATCTGCAGCTCTGCTTCATGTTTATTGCTAGATTGTTTACGATTAGTGAAGACTGGTTAAATGTTTCTTTCAGCCATTTTGCAATCATCTTTTACATTCTATAACTGAAAACTTCCCCGGAACAAAAAAACCGACGTAAACGTTTAACAAATCTCAAAACTTAACATCTTTGACCCCCAATAAAATACAGTTTTTTGATGTTATAAGCGTCGGAGAGTGCTCGGCTTAAAGTGAACAAACGATACAATGTATTTGTGCATAGGAGTCTCTGAACTGACTGTGCCAATGAGACATATCTATGATTTGCGGGTAGATCCCAAAGACACTGAGAGTTAAAAATATCCTTTCTCTTACCATGAAGCTGAGCTGCTGGTGTGGACATACGGCAGTGAAACTAGTTGAGGCAATCTTCTTGTCACTAAAAATCAGTGGTTCTTACCATTAACTATCCACTGGCTACTAAAACTTTAGTGAGTACTCAGTAGCAAGTGGCAGTTGCAGACCAGCGTGTTAGCAGATGTATCGTCAACTAGCACGTATAACAGATCTAAATAACTGCAGGCCTTTCTGTTAACAACACGTCAACCAGCACAGAATTATCTAGAAATTTAGTATATAATGTTGAGTAGGGACATAAAACAATTCGTTAACTAATAATTTGACGAGGCTATGCAGTAAATTAATGGAGCGGAGATATTTCAGGGTCAAATTCTACTGTGTCCATATAAACCTTGTATAAACCACATTTTCTGGACTCTTCAATTTTATTCAAATGTTATGATTTAATACTTATTCTTTTTCTAGGATATACCACGCACCTTCTGCTTATACGTGAGATAATTATCTCAAAATAAATTACTTTGTCGACTTGTTCCATTGTGCATAACTCCATACAGTTCACAACTTACATTTTTGAATTACGAATTTAAAACCAAATTTTGGAACATGGGCAGATCTAACAGAAACAAATTCTTTTGTCGAGGAGTAATTATACGCACGTACATTCTAAATTATGTAATTTGTGTCAACAAGGGTAAAAAAAGAGGAAGAACGTGATATATTATTTATTGGTCTAGTAATTTAGAGATAATACAACCGTATCACGTAGCAATACAATATATTTAGCTCTCCTAAATATTTTAAGTAGCGCAACTCTCTGACAATATGGCGCCAGAAAATTGTTCGTTGGAATGGGGACTATATGCATATATGTAGGACCTACGCAGGCATAGGGCACATTACGTTTTTTTTCTTCGAACGTCAACATTTTTCGTTTCCTTCTGAATTTCAGATAACTCTTTTCCTACCGAAAGGAAAGTAATATTTTTGAATTTTCGTTATTGTTTTCTTCGTGCCATATATTCGCTCTAGACTAGCTTTTAATGAGATATTTTAATAAAATAGAAATTACATCCTATGTATTTCTAAAACACGTGTAAAATTATATTCAGAGTTTTTTTTATAGATGTAGTTGCTTTGAAGTGATATTTTTCCTGTATGTTGTGACTGTGAATCTTTTCTACTGTGAATTTTTATTTCCTCGGTAAAACGTCCCTAGCGAATATTTACTACCTTGCACAGCGGTAACCTAAACAGAATGTAAGAAAAGGGTAAGTGAATTTTTATTCACCACCCACCCATGTAACAAAGAGCCGAAACACCTGTCCAGTGGGGATGCAAAAATTACTTAGACTTTTTTACTCCCCTTAAAAAAACAAGAACATGTGTGACGAGTGTGATGTCAAGAAGTAACATTTCACTTACCTAGTTCTTAGATTCTCTTCAGGCCACGATTTCCTATTTAAGCTGGTTTCGCTAGTTTAATTTTTTAAACCCTGGAAGGGTGCAGATATCGCAAAACCGTTACATAGAAATGTTGGAAATTGTTTGTATTATGTAGCCTTATTTTTTTTTCAAACCATAAGATTGTATAATTTCCTCTAACTATCGACTTAATTAAACTTTCCTAAAGTAGAAATTTTTCCAAAATTACAAAGTTATTGTTTTGAAAAAAAATTGGCTCCATAGTACAAACAATTTCCAACATTTCTATGTAAAGGGCCTGCTATATCTGCTTATTTTAAGGATTTTAAAAATAAAACTTACTAAAATATCATAAATAGAACCCGTGTAATTAACTCTAAGCCAGGTAGTAAAACTTCACTAGTGATGTTTTACCGAGGCGGTACAAAATCTTTGGGGCAATAATTACTGTTCGGAATGACGTGTGACCGTGAATGATGAAGTGTGTTGCTAGACGCAGAGCTGCAGCATGCAGAGAGAGCGCGGGTCGAGCCTAGGCTTGGCCCTGCAGAGAAGAGTGAAGAAATATAAAGAAGGAGGGGGTAGAGAGGTGTGGTCCGATACTTCCTGGCAGATTGTCCTGTGGCGGAGAGGTCATCGACCCCGGGCCGGCCGCCAACAAAGGCCGTCCGCCTATCGCCAATTGGCGGGCCGCGATGTCTTCCGCACCGCCGAGCAGCTGTCGTTGCATGCTAACTTGCCACACCCCCTCCCCTCCCCAATCGTCCATCGTCCAGTGTGTGTCCTGTGGTGCCGTCGATGGTCCCGTGTACTAACCGCTCGCTCGCCGCCTAGTTTCCTTCGTCCTATTCAGGGGTGGATCCCACTACGGATTTTTTTGGGGGGTATGGGGGGGGGGTACCTTAACAAGTAGGTATACCCTCACTCAAGTCAGAAATGGGAGGTCTGGGAGGCCTCTCCCGGATAAATTTGGATTTTGAGATGCAAAATGGTACTATTCAAGGGATAGTGTTAAACTTTTTTTTTTGAAGCCATTACTAAACTGTATTATCAAAATGTTCTCTTCGCCAAAGCATAAGTGCTTGGCATAAATAACAATGTAATCTTTATTAATTTGTGATGCGGAATCATTGCAAGGTAATTCTTGAAAGTTTACCTATAATTCTCTTGCAATGATTCTGCATGACAAATTAATAAAATATTCCATTATTGTCAACGTCAAGCAGTTCACCAAGAATGTGTCCGGTCGAGGGACGTGCACAGCTACGGCAGATAGGCGTTTACTCGAAAACTGCTCCTCGTGTGTTAGTGATGTGTACTTAAGAGTAACTGAATACTGAATTGTTTATTGTCTTTAGGCCCAAAGAGCAATTGACATCGTCAATTGAAATAACATTACATTCATATATACCCATATGAGGTTCTGCATTAATATCGAGAAAATCTTTGGTATTTAACCTAATTTCCAAAACGCTTAGTGCTTATGCGATTATTCATATGTGACGGCGGCTGATTGACAGGGCTTTACTGTTCGCGAAACAGTCAGAAACGTTCAGCAGTCACATATACAGATACGTTGAACATACTTTTGAGTGTAATATAGCCTATATCACGCCATAAAAGTGCAGGGTAAATATAGAAACTATGTACAATAGACGGGAAGACTGCACGTTAGGTGACTTGACTTGCAACTTGAGGTTCCTCTGTTTATTATGAACAGCTGCTACAATATTGAAAATCGTTTAATGTAATATGTACATAATATGTTCATTTTCAGAAAATGAAATTACGTGTATATTGTACATTTATCACATATTACTAAGGCCAAGATTTTGTCGCGAAAAGATTTTTGCCCCACTTTGTTTCAGTGTCTCACGTGCACATCGGCAGTTCTGTTTCAAGGTTATTGGCAGCGTGTCTATGTTCAGACACGTTTCTCATTTGACTGCACCAATCATAATAAGATTATTGTGAGTCTGTACGTCTATAATTTGCCAAGGCCAGTGAGAGTAAAATCATCCAACCACAGACGATGTAGCAGAGCTGCAGGTGTGCACATGACGCATCGAAACCAA
>PNEQ01058959.1:0-16798 GCA_003012365.1 Medauroidea extradentata | reverse complement strand
CCACACTGGCGCGCCAAATCGCTTTGTGTTCGTAGCAAAAACCGACAGTCGGTGGTTCGCGGCGCGCCTGTTCGTGGCGTGCGCGGAGTGCGCTCGGCGCGTGTTCGAAGCTCCGTACACACTTGCGCGCGCCTCGCGAATACTGTTCGGCGCGTGTTGCATTGCAGCCGCGGCGCGCTCGTGTGTACGCGGCTTAACACTTGAAATGATGCCCCAATGACAAAAATGTGCAGGAACAAATATGTAAAGAATTGGATTTCCTATAAAAATTAATGGTACCATTTTCCGTACTGTTGATAATACTGGAGATAACGTTGACTCCAATGAGAAAGCATAAGAATTAAAAAAATAATAATAATTTTACTCATTACGTAAGTTGATATGTATATGTACTATAATTTCCATATGAAAGTTGACATACATTTATAGTCTAAGTCAACCACTTAAATAAAAAAATGGTACCTATATTGTGTCTTCTGCTGGTATTTCACTAATTGTTTCTTTCAGGTACCATGTGTCATCACCTGTCATCTCATGTACATAGTCTTCATCTTGAAAGTTATCTTGGGCTTCACATTCAGAACTGAATCATCCAATACCGTGACATGAAGCACACACGGCAGAACAACAAATACCAGCTTTCGCACAACCACAGTTTTTAGCACAGCCTGATTTACAGTTGCATGAAACAAGTTCCATGAACTTCAATGGGGCAGGTGGATCTGTACTTTGAATGGGAAAAAGAGATTGTGATATTCGCCTTCAGTTCCAAAGTAATAGACCTAATGTGTTGCCTTGCCATATTTTATGTACTTGATTAAATACCCGAAGAGAGTGCTGCCGTGCAGAGCCTGAAGTAGGAGTAAGTTCTGTAAGCAACACAGCATAATTTGCACGGCTAACAATTTTATTGAAACAAATGAGTCGGTAATTGTTGATGCATGTCTCGTTTGATGGAGCACCGTACAGCGTTAAAATGAAACGATCACCAGCCCTCGCAACATCATCTTGAGAAGATAAAGGATCATTAAAAACCTGGGGTATATCAGATAAATAGACTCAGGTTTTTAACATTTCGAATGATTTCTTCTTTCCATTTCCATATAATGCTTAACTTTCGTTTCAATATTCATGTATTTTGTTTTTGGCTAGCAAAAATAATCCAGTGTATGGTTACAAGCATAAACCTTAATGATAATATTCCGCTTCGACGAAAAAAGGACAACTTTACAATTAAATATGTACTGTACAATTTTGGCCACAGATTTCCCTTCTTAATTTACCACAAGAGGAAATAAATTATCTTTCTGCCAGTTTGCATTTCTTTTTAATAACTGGCGAAGACACATCTCAAAATGTTTTAATATATTTTTAGTTGAAAATTTGTTTAAAATTCATTGATGATGATTTTTAATTTTATTTATTTGGCGTGACTTTCATCATTCATTATTTCGATTTTTTATAACTGCTGCTTCGCAAGATATTTTACTAACCACACCCCACTGCTACGTGTTACACTGTATATTTGAAGTATTTATTATTTTCGTAGATAAACACAGTAGGTGCCGGATTTCTGCCACGCTGTAGCAGGATTTTCTGGCATGTAGGCGAGCCCCAAGGATAATCTATATTAGTGTTCTAAACATTTACTCAACATACATTATTGTGCCTTTTAAATGTTTTGTACTTTAAAGGAAAACTGTTATGCCATGACGAATTTTTATCTAACATAGGCTACAGCAACATAAATGTTGTGTAGAATCATATTTGATAGTATATTAACAACTAGTCTGTCCCCTACTTAAGACCATTTCACACAAACAAATTTTGCTTCAACTTCCTTTCAAATTTATTGAATTCAATTTTTTGAATGTCATGTGACGCGATGTTGACGTCATAATTGCGGCCACTTGTCTTTCAATTTATTGAATGTCATGAATTTCGTCAAAGACTTTTGTTTCGAACATGTTTGAAATTTTCTTGAATCAAAACATTTATGAACATAAAATAGGTTTTCCTAACATTTAAAATTCAAATTACCTATTTATTGTAGTCTATATGCGAAATGTATAATATTAAAAAATACATACAAGCGTTATTTATTTTAAATAATACATACAAAAATAATAAGACATTTTGAATTGGTTAAACTAAATTTTTTGTGTCGGGCAGGATTAGTAGATAGTTATAAAAGAGCTACATTATTTATTTTGTGTGTAATTTATTTGTAAGTGGCGTGATAAAATTTCAGGTGGTACCTTCAATGTTTATTGAATCAAATTTATTGAATCTTCGTTCTATTCAATAAATTGCAATTTAGAAATTTAATTCAAGAAATTGAATTCAATAAATATTTAATGGTGTTAAATTGCCTTAAATTTCATTGCAGGAACTGATCAGAGGCACGTAATCTACACTACTTTCAACTGGCTGTGGAGAGTGGCCATCCAAACTTACGACTGGGGTAAGAAAACTATTTGTTGAGATATGACCTGTGCAAGTTAATGATGTAGAGTTTCTCCTGGACGTGTTTTATAACTCTTAAAATAATTGAAACTGACTTTAAAAATCTTTAGTCATACTCTCAAATAGATTAAAAGCTGTGTTTGTGAAAGTAGACATATTGTATCAAAAGAGTATTTAAAATGTTTTTAAATTAGGAATTTAGTGCCACATGCGCTAACAACGTAAGAATTTGATATGCAGGCTAATAATTAAAACATTTTGTGTCGCAAACCAAGACAGTTTGTTCCGTCACCGAAACGTGACGAACTGACATGAAACACTCGCGAATAAAGGTCACGCATATCTGCTTAGATTACACTGCCTGACTTCCGTGTGAGGGACGCGTAAAAATGTGCTCAAACCAACTGGCTGCGACATTAGTTGCCACGAATTGGTCGTGCTCTTCAACTTCTTAAAAAAACATAACGTTTTCTTCGTAACGTCAAGTACGATTGAGTGGCCTGTTTTTTTCTGGAAGCGAGGGTTTCACATGGCTAATAAGAGTGTGAATACGTATTGCAGGTTTGGAAATAAACGTAAAGAATGATACACCACACAAAACAATATGTTTCGCCGTCATTTTTAATACGAAGAACTGTCACTGCATCAGATGACGTGTAATTCGATTTTATGACAAACAATGTCTGTGTGCGTGGGTGAACGAAAATAGGTCCGATGAAGGGCGAAGCCCTCTAAATCCACAAACCAAATACTCATACGTATAAATGTGTAGCGAAGTTTCGCATTGGCGGCTCGGAAAAAATCTGCTGCACTCTTGAGACACTCCTGAGAGTAGGGTTGTTCCGCGAAAAATTGTAATTTGGGTCACTTTCGCCAGACCGAAACGTCAATAACCGATGGACGCAATTTGCCTGGAAATATATACTGTAATATCTTCTCGGTTCAAGTTTAACTAATCCCTTCCTCTGTACCTGCACACATTGTGTGAGAATTTTGCTAGCGGCCTCAGAATTTGTAGAACACATTCAAGCGTGCTTGAATTAGGAAGGATACACTGCTCAAAAATTACTTTACGGAGACATGTTTATTGACATGGCATGTTGACATTAGTAACTGTCTACACGATTTTACGATATTGCCAATAACATGTTGAATCTCTGATGTGAGTTCATATTTCAATTTATTGAACGATAATGCGCGTAAAGCTTTTGCGTCTAGAAACTATGCACATTTTCTCAGAACTGCATGAAGTTTAGAAATTTTGGTGATTTCAGTTTCATTAGAAACTGAAAAACGAAGTTCTTTCATGTTACGAAGAATCAAAACTTTCCGGGAATTCAAGATACCTAAACGTTCATTAAGAGTGAAAACAATTACTGGTGAACAAATGTGTGAATTACAATTTATTTAAATTTTAAATTTAGCACAATCAGCTGTAATAACAAACAGCTTAGCGTCCCTTGAATCTAAAAACTACTGTGTTCTAAAGATGAGAGAAAATAAACACAATAATTCACGGTAAGTTAACAAGTACATTCATAAATCTTTCGTATTGGTATTTTTAGTTCACTTGATTTAGAGATATAAACATAAATTAACCACTCATAGGTTTTTGTTCAGTACGATTTCGTTTATACATTGTTATATTTAGGCTGCTCACCTAAAATCGAATACTTTTTTTAACCTTATTAATTTGTTTCATTTCAGTCAATTACAAATACAAGCATTGTAACGAGACTGATAGGCGTAGTGCTTACGTTTCATTGCTCTCAAAAATAAATATCTGAGAGGATGATAACAGCATTTACAAGCAAGTAGTAGACCAGATTAATTTTAAGAGGGTCTAAAAAAGGGATTACTTTATCGTGAACGACCTATCTACGCAAGATGGTGAGCTCGCCTTACATAGGAGTGATGTGTCAGTGGCAGGGGAAAGGGTTTGAAATCTTGAAATGTAATAAAAGGCTGCTAGGGAGAGGGCCGAGGGTATTTTAAGGTACATAATGGTGCTATTTAAGAAGTTTTCTTACTTAAACTGGGGCCGTCTTGGGAGCAGTGGCTAGTGCGCTCGCTTTCCAAGTCAATCCGAGCTCGATTCTCAGCTGGGTCGGACCTCGGATTTTCACGTGTTGGAATCGTGCCGCTGGTCGTCGGGCTTTCTCGGGATCTTTCGTTTCCCCCGCTGTTCCCATCTCGGCGCCGCTCCATTGTAGGGCCACATTTCATGTCATTCTTCAGGGCAAGCACATACCTACGGACGGCGACCAGTTGTAAGTCTGCATTCCGGGTACGATACCCTGGCCTTATGTAGGCTACCCTACGTGTTTTCATATTAACTTTTAACTTTGAATATACCGCTAGTAGGAATATTAATAATTTATGTTGTTTTTTACGATTTCTTCGTTGGTGTGGGAGGTATGGACCCGGTGGAGTGGGGGGGGGGGGGGTTGTAACCCTTAAGGCTCGGTTTCAGTAACCATATTGAATTTTATTATTTTTCGCTTTTTTGGAATTCTGAGAAGAAAAACGTTAAATCGGCGATTATACCACAAATTCTATTTACCTTGAGCTATAATACAAGTATGGCAATAGAGCTAGTAATGTATAGTTAGGTTGCAATTTGTGGGGAACATTATGTATACAAAAAAATTTGCCACACACATTGCGTCGTAGGATGTTAAAAGCTAAATCGCAAGGTCTGTACTGTAGCGAAACGAAAATAGAAATTGAGGTATAATCGCATGTTTACCATTTTTCTTCTTGAATAAAAAAAAAATAGCGAAAAGTAATAAATTTCAATATGCCGACTGAAACCGAGCCTTAAGCTCCACGCCCCCTTCTGGCTTCGTCCCCTTCGCGCATAAGCATAATTATCGCTCTTGTGGCTGCATCGCTTGTGTGCCTCAGAGCTGCTGGAGTTAGGCCGTAGTCGCGGAGACAGCGGAAGTAGTCAACTTTCGTATTTGGGTTCGCGTGACGATCGTCGAGAGTGGTCTGCCTGCCCGAGGCCCCTGGGAGAGAGTATACAAGAGACGAGGGACCGGTGTGGCTGGGTCCAGGCTAGGTAACTAACTCTCTCTCCTGTGCGTGTAGCTGCCCTCGACACTTATCTTCCCCGCTCACCTCTCCCGTGAAATTACTTCACACGTGCGTGCAGTTGGCAGTCACGACCTGCGAGGCTCTGCCCCGGAAGTATTCCTCCAAAGTCGTCAGTCACGAGGTTTGACTGGCTGTGACTAAATATAAGGTTATTTCAGGTTAGTTCTACTACAGGTTGGAAAGATCAATGTCACATGGGAAATTTCTGTCGTTTGAGCACTTGTATCGGTAAGAGATGTAAACTGACCAATCACAGAGCTTTCCTGAATTTTCAAGTTGATGATTTGAAAATCAAAATTGTTTTTGTTTTCACCTTATGAAACTAAATTAAATGCCTTCTCTATTTACCAGGCTTATTTAAATTTAATTTTACTACTGTTTCCTATTTTATTAGGTCCATTAGAGATAGCGGCGAAACTAGCCGCAGAAATGTTCCCTATACCAAACTCTCCCATAAGAAAACACATTTTCTTTCTTACATGTAGAAGAATTAACCTGACCAAACACCTGCTGGAGGCGTTCAAGAAGTAACCCAAATAAAAGCTTTCAATAAGTCACTAGAGCGGCTTCTTGGTCAAGTCATGGCTACCCATGCTCGAGAGCGGGGTAAACTGCAGCAGTCGAAGAAACTCTCAGAGTGGCGCGAATAAAAAATGTAAACAATAGACAGGAAGAATACCTACAACAACGAAGAGAAGCGAAATGCACGGTGTTCAAAATATCGAGGAAATATAAAACAACGTATATGAGACGCTGCTATCGTCACATTTAGTAAAAATATTCAACGAATGTATGTGAATTATTTTGATTTCCTGCCTTCTTAAAACCACGAATTAGGTACTTGCAATATTTATGGACATTAACTGGTGTTCGAGCGAACCTGGTAACGTGACTGAGTAACCTATATCTAGGGCCCGGTAGTTTTCACGAAAAGATTTTTGCACCACTTTGTTTCAGTGCCTTACGTGCGCACCTGCATCTTTGCTGTGTGGTCAGTGATTGGATGCCGTAACACTCAGCGTCTGAAGGTTAAACCCGCAAATCACAGACGTGATGTGTGGCAGTTATCTGTGTACTGATTGGCACAGTCTGATGAATAATTACTCTGCACAAAAACACCCTGTCAATAGCCATGAAGTCGAGGTGCAGGTGTGCACGTAAGGCACTGAAACAAAGTGGGGCAAAAATATTTTCGCGAAAACTACCGGGCCCTACGCCTCTAACCGGTGTACGCGTTTCCGAACATAGGTATAACGTTGCAATACATACTCGGACTATGGCCGGATGTATGTATATAGATTGTGTGAATTAGGCCAGCAATTTCCGTGATGGCAATATGAGGAGAAAATATCATCCTTACTTTCAAATTACGTGAATTATTGAGGAAAATAAGCGCCCAAAAACTCTTGTATTAAAATGCTCTACATTCACTGGTCTGTGTAGTGCTTATTGCCTACTTCTCAAGCAACTCGCCTTTTTATTTTTAATTTCCCAACAATTTCACGAAAAGGTACAAATATTTTCTCATCACAAAATGGCGTATTTCTTCATTTAGACACGCTGCAACATATGTAATTTTAACAAACCGGTTACTGCTTCATGTTAAATATAATTTCATGCAAATAAAGTGGGTAACCTAATAGCTCTGGTTATCTACTGAATGTGCATGGTGCTGCCCAAGATCTTGGAACAGTGTCTATTCTTATTAGAGTAAAGTTGCATTGCCAACTTAACGTTTACTAGGCCTGCGTTAAGTCACTTACATGAACATTTACTGACATCCATCTAAATACGTGCTCTCATTTGTCATTTCAGGAATGCGCACACACGTTCTTGAAATGATAAATGAGCGCATATATATTACATATGTATATATGCTAGTGTGTATACACATTTGTATTTCGAGCGAAATTCGCAGCAGAAGTGACATGGCGTTAAGAGATACTTCTCATCTTTGAACTGTTATGCAACTAACTTTCGTTTTAATTTTACTGTTTTCTTCATGAACATCATCATGCCAGAAGGTCCTGCAATAATGTTTACTCCAAGTATAACTAATATTTTTGTGAGACAACTCACTTAGAGCACTTGAAACTATGTTTGAAGAAAGTTTACTATATTTTTACAGTATCTGAGAATAACCGTATAAAGGCCATTCACCATTGTTTCTACAATTTTTTCTATTATTTTTTTTTAAGTTTAAACGAGAGGAGATATCAAAAAACCCGTTGGACAGTTTTGTCTGAAATAGTTTTTGTCGTTACAGCTATTTTTTCAAGACAATAAATTATACGGCATTGACTAAAATGTCAGTTAACCAGAATTTCGTTAGTAACATAATTAGCTAAAACCATAGTACTTACGCCCTATAAAAAATCTGCCAAAATTGAGAAACCAATTTCAAATAAAACTGCCAAATAGATTTTTGATATCTGCTTTCGATTAGGCGCAAAAATTTATATCGCACAAAAAGTATAAACAAAGTGACATGGCGTTAAGGGCGCGGTATACAGCAATTTTCATCACCATATTTTTATTTTTATATTTGTAGCAGATATTTATTTGTTTGTTTTATACACAAAATGTGACTAAATTTTGCTCTTATAATTAACATACTAAACTGAAAAAATTCACAGTGAATAACGATGTTGTAGACTACAAGTTCAGCTATGTTAAACCACAAAATAATTTTTTTTGTAATTAAAAAAAATTATTGAATTTTTTAAATTTTTATTTTAATATTCAGCATTTTTATTTAAACACAATTTTTTTTTATTCTTGTTTTTATGTACGTGAAATTGTAGCATGCAATGTCTTTATTTATTCACTGTGAATTGTTTCAGTTTGGTTTATCAGCTGGTTTTAGTGTAGTCATTAAATCGGAAACATGCAAAGTTTGATTTTAACACGCCATTACGCGAAAACTATGAGAGATAAAACAATTTTATGAGAGCAAAATTGTGTCACATTTTGTGTCTAAAATAAGAAAAAAATTATCCGGAACAAATAAAAATAAAAAACATTGTGATGAAAATTGCTGTATACCGCGCCCTTGAAAAACGATGATATTGCAGTCATGCATAAATACAAGCCGTCAACTTGCTACTTCGTACTGTGTGGCCTTTCTTGAAGTATGCCATGCGCCATACATTCATGATCACTGCAGCGCATCTTGTTGGAAAGTAGCCGTATATTGCACAGGTACGACAACGTAACAATCACAGTATCATACTGGTACTTTCACTGACTCACCCGTCTCTGCAAGTAACTGCCACGAGCATCGAACCCTGGCTGGCGGTGAGCGTGTATTCTGCTGCTTCCATACTACCTCTCACCATTTAAGACACAATGGTTTCCACACTTTTAGTAGGCAGGGACCCTGGTTTCTCGCGAAAAGAAGTTTGCCTCACTTTGTTTCAGTGCCTTACGTGCACATCTGCAGTTCTGCTTCGTGGTCAGTCATTGGATATTTTAACTCTCTCGAGCCTTGGAATTCTACCGGCAAATCACAGCCGTGAGGTGTTGCAGAGACTTGATTGTAATTGGCGCAGACAAATGATATACGGCTCTTCACATACACACACTGCCAATAATCATGAAGCAGAATTGCAGATGTGCACGTAAGGCACTGTAACAAAGTGGGGAAAAATTCTTTTCACGAAAAACCAGGGTCCCTATCAGTATTAGTTATATCATTGGATGAATTATTATTCTATTTAAAACACGGGAACGAAAATTTGCACATTCAATGTTAACATTACATTCGAGAGCATTTTCAGTTTACAAGAAATCAAATCAAATGCAAATGGTTATTGAAGGAATTTCCCTTAGCTAAACGGTTTCTCTTTATACAACGCTACAGCTCGACTAACGTGCCAGGTCCACTAACTTTTAAGGGTCTGCCTCAACTATGCAGACCTGTCTGTCCGTGCAGGCCGTGTTGATGGTGCAGACCCCGATCTGCTTTCTGATTGGATGAATTGTTCACGTGACTTTTGACGTCAGATGTTTATTGTGCTGATGGTTGATGCAGACCTGTCCGCCCCGACAGTTCGCCAACACCGAAACTTTGGCTGACGGACTCGTAAACAGCATCATCAGCATCTGACGTCATGAAGTCAGTTGACCAATAATAATCTTTGTTTACATTTATTTTAAATAAAACGCGTGACAACGTAGTGTTATTAGAGCTGATAAATAAATGGCGGCCTGCTTTACTGCCCTCTATAACAAGTTACACCAACTACACCCATCAACCTAATTGTGGCAAACTATTTCAAGAGAGGCCCTGATGACATGCACGGACGTATCGGGACGGCCTGCGCGATCAAACACGTCTGCATAATTGTGACAGAGCCCTTAAAAGGACCTCGAAAACACCCATTTTCGTCATTTCCGGTCGCGAGAAAATAGGCTTTGAAGATTAGTTCGGGACTTGAACTAGATATACACGCGTGTGGCGTTCTTAAAATTAAAATGCTTATTTATAAGTAGACGCTACTGACGCACGTTGGGACTTTTCAGATCAACTTCTATCAGTGAAAGCTGTAAACACTGCCGGCGCAAGCAGCAACATTAGATCCCTAATTTTGTTTAACTTGTAAAAGTCCGTCGATTTTAGGGCTGAACTTCATGTACAGTCAAGAGAACATGTAAATTTTTGTAATTATTTTAAAATAGCGTATTATTAAATATGTAGGCCTGCCTGTTGCAAAACGTCCAGGCTGTGTTTTTTTTTTTCAAACATTAATTCGCAAAAATTCTTTTATCAACGATAACGCCGTAAACAATCATTTTGGGAGCAAATGATGTTTTGCTTTAAATTATGCATTTTAAATATACATATATATATATATATATATATATATATATATATATATATATATATATATATATATATATATATATATATATATAAAGTTATCCATAGTACAAAGTTTTAGACAGTAAAAACACTCCTGTTCTTAAATAACACGACGAAAGAACTGGACGGAGGTCTAACATGAGGAAATCTTGAAGTAATGAGCGTTACTTATCTTTTGCAGGAGCCTTGTAGATCTATGTTCCAGGTAGTGATCAGACGCGACCACTACAATTGTTAAAATTGGCGAGTGCGGGGCGCAGCAAGAATAGCCGGAGTTTTCACCGCGTATGTGCAGAAAGTTGCCGGTGCGAGGTCGAAGGTGAGAAGAGAAATCTTGGTAAGAGATGCTGGTTAGATACGCCAGCAACATTCACCTTGTGCTGGCAGCTGAAACGAGTTTACATCAGACACGTGCCCACATGCTGCTCTTTTATCCACGCCCTGTCGCAATATCTCACAAGCGGATCTAAACTTTTCCACTCAAAGTTTACGTTCCATGATTTACGAAGCGCAAACTTACAATTACTGTTCAATTCGTCATTGCAGTGCTGTCTGCCGAAGCGGCGAAAATTTCATAGTTTTTTTTTTTCCTGTGGCGCCTTACCCATAAGTGCCAGAGAGTACTGTTTTTTCCACTCCAACTTTACGTCACGTCTTTAGCAACAATAGAGTTATAACATACTTGTCCTCCATATTCTTCTCTACATTCTCATAGGCATTTTTTTTTTTTTTTTACGTTTGAGTCACGGAAACTGGGTGAAGGCGATAAGTCCAATATATCACGTCCACACGTCCGTCAAACACCTCATCGCTCTATAGAGACACTGGAAAATCACGGGAATAGTTGAATATTTGCTAGGTTCCAAGATGCTGTACATAACACTGAATATTTTGTATCTATATTGGCTTTCGTTTATTTGTAGCATTGTTTTTCTCTTCAACAGGCCCAGTTAGAACTGTACAACTTAAACACACAGCGTGTGTGATTTGCCACAAATTTGTTCACACGTGTCACGGTTAATATACTATAGCTTATTGGAGACTATGCTAAACATTTTCGCGATTTTCCAGTGTCTCTACTCATCGCCTCTAGGCTGGAACTACTACATAGTGCAGTGTTTTCGTAGAAAGTGTTTGTCAAAGGAACTTCTAGCGATCACCCTGCTATCGTATTTTTAGAAAGTATGTGGTAAAGTCCAATGCAAGTTTCTGTTATTTTGCTTTACGATTACGGTTGATATTTTCTCAGCTACAGAAACGTATAAAATCCCTTTTTAGCACTTTTGAGGAGCTCGGTAATCATATTTTTAACTAGCGGACGACATTTTTGAAACCATAGGGACGCAGATTGAAGTGTGCTTTCTTTTCGTAGATAAGAGCATTGGAAAATTGTTAACAGTTAAATAAGAAGAAGTACTTTCCATTCTACGCTATATCATGATTCACGCACCAGATACAATAACTCTTAAGGCCCAATGACATTGTCAAATTTTTCGGTACAGTTCTTTCAAATGAAGTTGGATGTAGTGACGTCACAATGTGACTCTTGCTGGCGTGTTTATTGTAAGGTGTCTAATTGCTCAGCCAATCAGAACTACAATTGTGGAAACAGAATAGAATACTAACTTAAGAGTTAGAAGGGAACAATTCAGCGTAATGTATTGACAAGCTTTGTATGATTGAATAACGCTTGTGCATCCTATGTATGAATATACACTATCAAATAATTTGCCAAAGTATGGTTAGAATTTAAAGATATTAAAATACGGAAACGGGGAAAATGCTTCATCACGCTGTTAGTTACAAATTACATGAAAATTGTACCAGACGCAACATCGCTTCAGAACTACGACAAAATTATTTTGTAGAAAAATGTTACCGAATTGCTGTCCCTTAATTTAATCACGATTTGTACCATAATTTCGCAATAAATCTAATATAGCCTAAACTATAGGTTGACATATCAAACATATTATTTAGACGAACGTTAAAATTTATTTTACTGATGCCATTAAATGTGAAGTTTGAGTTTTAAACTGGTCTGAACTTTACATATTTACGGCACTAGTTTGATTACAGGCACATTCAACCGACAAGAAGTTCATGATTGATGAGCAGGATCTATGAAAAATACTAGTTCGCGAGTGTTATAATTACGGTATACTTTCATTTAATACAAATATCTCTTGTCAATAGAAATATTGTTGCTACTCTCTTTATCTGCATAATCGTGAGACGTGAAACCTTAACGTCAGCTTGCCAGTGACGGAGACACGTTCCTGGAACAAGGATTAGTTATCTGTCTGTCTGTCGGAGCCGTCGCAGGCTGGCCACTACAACGTCATTTACAACGTCCCTGGCGTCTGTCAGTTGTTAATGTATGAACCTCGTAGCGCTTAGCCTCAAGCGCAGTCATTTGCGAAGATA
This sequence comes from Medauroidea extradentata, assembly GCA_003012365.1. Classification (NCBI taxonomy): domain Eukaryota; kingdom Metazoa; phylum Arthropoda; class Insecta; order Phasmatodea; family Phasmatidae; genus Medauroidea; species Medauroidea extradentata. Next base: position 3,942 of record PNEQ01058959.1, on the reverse strand, counting down.
ATGTGCGAAGCTAAATCAGAAGTCGGTAGGCGGGTTAGCTGTCAAATATCACAGCTATGAAACGTGGAAGCCGAGATTACAGGTTGAAGCAAGAATCAAAGCATCCGCCTAAATCAGAGAGTGAGCTGCGTCACAACTAATGTGTATATACAGTAGACAAGCTGTTATCCGGCCTTCGGTGAACCAGCTCTCCGGGTAAACCGGCATTCCGGGTAATCTGAGCTCGCTTCCCTGAAATTTATGTAAACAGGTTTACTAATTGTTCTTGTCTTAAAATACAGGATCTCCAGGAAAAACTCATAATAAGAACACCGCGTGAACTCTGGGCTAAACTGGAAACGAAAGACGAAAACATAGGTGGCAAAATGTTGTACGACGACATTTTACGTGCATAATGTGGCAACACTGCATGCAGAAAGTCCCCTCTTGCGCTCCACGTCCAGGTATTATTTTATGTACGTTACGTTGCGTAAACGTAAAATCATGTTCGGACTGCTCGGGATTTCAACCATATACAGGTCAGAACAGCAGTAGTAAGATAAGTAAGATATCTGCGAGGCTCTAGAAGGGACTAACCACAGTGCTATGTTGCCACATTGTGCATATGTCATCGTTCAACATATTACCACTAATCTTTTTGTCTTCAATTTAGCCCAGGATCCGCATGGTATGCTCATTGTGTGTTTGTTTCTGGACATCTTGTATAGTAAGAGCCTTATAAATGCAGTTCTTATTTTATGTTACCAAAACTAGAAGCCGTCATAGTCGAATTCGTAAAACAGTTCCTACGAGTCGGTAATGCAACATTCAAAAGGATACTGTAAATGTTATCTTGGAAACATGAAGCTTTCAAAAATGAAATTTAATATATCGCAAACAAATTAAGTTTATTCATTCGACAGCAAAAATACATCAATGACACGGCAATACAAAAAATTACTGTTTTCAGACCCGTAACGAAATATCAATTTATACGCTATCAGGTTTATTCATACCCACAAAAAAATAACATGAAGTATGAAATGACAAACCTAATATAAATATTGTGTATTTTTTTATTCATAAGTAATAAGAAAATTTTCTACTGCTAAACCATGTTTGTCTTATTAAGTAACTTATAGGTCGAATGTATTTTTTGGTGACGATTAACATATTAATGAACTGAAAAACTTTGTGGACATACGCCATATCGAGCGACTGTTGCCGAGATGCAGAAAAACCTCACAATAAAACATAAGGCGAATAAGGAAGAGCCAGTGTCAACTACTGTCAACAAACGTACCTATAATTCCTGAAAGGAATATAGTCGTATCCCGAAGGATGACTCGAAAACAAAAATAAAGAATGGAACAATATCACAAAATAATTCCGGAACGGAATATAGGTGTTGTATGAAGAAAGATGACGCAAAAAAATTCCAAAAGAGTAATAAAATAAAACAACGTAATATGGTGTATGAAAATTTGCGACATAAATGGACGAAGAGAAAGATGACAACACAAATGACCAGAGACTTAGATGGATGTGAGCACAGATTTCACAACAAACATAAAAAACAGACTAAAAGTAGCAGTCTTCTTTTGCCATAAAGACCTGCGACATTTCGGAAACTAAGATATGTTGCCGTCTTCAGGCATATGTACAGACCGAGGAACTCCAGCACACTTGACAGTCTGTCCACGAAATAGAGTCTCAAGAGAAAACAATGTAAATATATACTGTCTAGTTTATCAAATTCTATTTCAAGGACCTAAGGACGTTAAAGGCTCGCTAGCTACAAGCTACTCTGACGTCACTATTTAAAGTAGTTGTTTTGAGTTACATATTTGATTGCGTGATACTTCTAACGGTATGCCCATAAAATGGAAATATAAGGTAAGAATACCACTTATACATAAAACACTTTTGTTTGTACGATTCTTGTGTAAAACATGTGAATTTTTTCAGAAAGAACCGTAATACAGTCTGGAAATAAAGTAAACAAAGTCGAGGAAAGTTCCAGAACAATATTTTTTTTCTGTTATTAAAAAACAAAACAAATAACGGCTACTCCGTTTCGACAGTTGCGGAACTTTTCGTGAAGTTATTAGACTTTTGGATGAGTTTACAATAAGTTGCCGTACATGTAATCATTAATTTTTGCTCCGAAGTTATGAATTTCAAATAGTTATTTTAAAATAAAATATTTGCGAGTTATGTGTAGGTTGAATCGTAGCAAATAGAAAGCTAAAACGCTAAAATAAAAATAAACTAATAAAATAAACTAATTGAAAATCTCGGCGCAAAATGTTTATAGATGTTAAAATTATTTTCGAGTGAAAACGCGAGTATTTTTGAAATTCAGTTTTCATAGAGGCCTAGATATTATAATATTAAAAATAACAAAAACGACTGCTTTCCATTTTTGTAGATTTTGTGGTTTACAAACCCACATTTTTTCTAAAAAACAGTTTTTAATTTTTTACTCGAAAGTAAAGCATACTACCAAATAGTGCTATATAAACAAACGTCCGCTGATAAAATATATATTCAGAAAAAAATCTCATGGAATTATGAAGAGTAGTTCAGATTTTATTGACGATTGAGTATGCCAGTCGCTCAACAACGTTACCTTTCCTTGTCTCTTAATTCGGCATGGTTTGTCCCACAATCCATAGGCACGGGTGTGACGGTTAAGTGGTCATTTTTATGAAGAGGTTAATAATTATAACAATTCCGAAGATATGTTCCATTTACTGATATTACGTCAGCATACGAAAACGTTTAAGTCAACGCTTCAATTTTTTTTTTTTTTTGCAAACGAGATACCTTCCAAGTACAGTTCCTAATTTACAAAAAAAACACCTATTATTTTAGGAGACAGGCACAAAACGTTAAAGGAATCGACCATGGTCTGTAATGATAACCACCCCAGCATTCGCCTGGAAACATTTCAGAACCCACGGGTGAACATATTCAAGAGGGAATAGAACCCGTACTCTCTCAAACTAGGGTGCAGCAACAACTGCAGGTCACAAAGCGCGGTGCGCATTGCAAGACGAGGTAACTTCTGGGGACTGATGGTAATCTATTACGGCAAGACTGGCGCGTGCGACAAGAATAATATTGATAGTATGGCTTTAAGAGGGCATTGTAGGCCTACATAAATTAGCGCTACACAGACAACAATTGTTAAGCGCTGATCAAAATATCTTCAATCAGTCTTAATTTTTTCTACTTTTTCCCCCCTCACCGACAGAAAATAATTCTGCCAACAGCATGGTAGGTATGAAGGTTAGATATTCTCCTTTCCTTTATTCTCTTGCTATCAAACCAGAATACTGACTAATTATGCAACTGTGTATCTATGTTATCTATCGTGGAGTTTGTATGACTTCAACTAAGGTTAATTCTACTACAGGTTAGAAAGAAAGTACGTTTTCTTATGGGAGAGTTTGGCACAGGGAAAATTTCTGCCACTAGTTTCGCTTCAATCGCTAAGTGACCAGAAAAATACGAAACCGTAGTAAAATTAAATATAAATAAATTTTGAAATTATATTAGTAATTTAATTTAATTAAGTGAAAAGAAACCGATTTGGCATTTTAAATTATCAACTTAATGTAACTTAAAATTCAGGAAAGCTCTGTGATTGGTCAGTTTGGTGCACTAGCGATACCAGCGCTCAAGTGGCAGAAATTTTCCCTGTGCCAAACTCATAACTTTGATCTTTCTAACCTTTAGTAGAATTAACCTTACTCCAACAAAGCGAATGTGCCTGAACCTCTGTTGAGCGGAACGTCTGTCTCAGTGGTCACACCGGGGATGTTGAGCGGAACGTCTGTCTCAGTGGTCACACCGGGGATGTTGAGCGGAACGTCTGTCTCAGTGGTCACACCGGGGATGTTGAGCGGAACGTCTGTCTCAGTGGTCACACCGGGGATGTTGAGCGGAACGTCTGTC
>PNEQ01058944.1:0-20950 GCA_003012365.1 Medauroidea extradentata | reverse complement strand
TTGACGTGACAACGTCTTATAATTCGATAGAGCCGGCTGCACGCACGAAAAAACATGACTCATGCGGCGTTACCTCTCTCTGAGGCGTTCCATGTAAGGCTTGAAGTGCAAGCGAGAGCGCGGAACGAGCGACAAAGAAGTACAATCGGCCTTTGCGTTCGGCAGCGTTCGACATCCGTCTCTCTCCTACTTGAGTGAGCGATGCGTCTGCGTGGAGTAAAAACTATTAAATTGTAAAAAAAAAAAAAAAAATTGACATAACTGTATTTATGCGTACAAATAAATATAACTTGATAAATTTCATTGTGATTTCCAATTACTTCCTTCTCTATATACATCCAAATCTATTAAACAAATGAAATTAAAATTTTCTTTTGAAAAATGATACCATTCCATCAGTATTTTCTTAAGACGTTGTCACGTTCAACTATCGTCAGTAAACCGACTTTACAGACAACCAATATTTTTTTTTACAAAACAGATGGTTCCTTCTACAGCTATGATTATCGTTGTCAGAATAATACTAATACAGTATGACCACGAGGAACGTTTTCACATTATGAAACGTACTGTCAGAACGAAGCGCGAACATGGCCAGGAGAGCGTGGACTGTCGCCGTGTAACGCATTGCCATTTCAGTAGGAATGTAGCAGTTATCGGTTGCACAGTACATAATTGTATATGATACTTTTGGGATATTCCTTGGCCTCCTCGATCCCCACACCTTAGTGTGTGCGACTTATTGTTGTGGAAGTATTTAAAGGCTCGGGTGTATCTTCTAATGACTTGAAGGAAGTTATTCAAAGGAAGTTGGCGCTCATCAGTATGCACACTCTGGACGGACGTTTGTTACATATTCCGCTGTGCGATGGGATATAAAGTGGATAGGTTTTATCAGCGTTAAGAGGTGTGGTACATATTTCAACGCTAAAAAGCATTAATCTATAATTGTAGGTTTCTTGAAGCCAATTTGCGAAAATTAAACAATAGCAATCCTAGACTATAGTTTTAGCCAACATTTGAAACAAAATTTTTTCCAGTGTTACGAACTTCTGAGGCACAATCTCTGACGCCGGAACCTCGTGCATTTAACTACGGCGCAAGAGATTACACGTAATGAATGAGTAATTTTGGATAAATATTTTCTCGTTAAGTTGGCAAACACTATTATCTAGGATTGTCATTGAGTATTTTATCCACATTGGCTTCGAAAAAAGTTGATATCAATTGATGTTTTCAGCGTTTATTTATCTACCACACACTCGTAAGTAGCGAGGTCTTGAGCGACGTTAGAATGAAGTCAGCTAAGCATGGAGCAGCGGCTGAATTTAAGGAGTAAGAAGTAGGAGTCACCTGAAAATCCGGCCTGTTAATGGTAACGTTTACCTAGTTTCATATTCCTGAACATTTAAAATAATAGGAAGCCGAAATCCCAGTGAAGGTAAGGAAATACTGAAACAAATAATTATTTTAGCGTTGCCAGTTTGTTTTCCCAACAATTGGCAATATTTATTATGAAAGTGAAAGATTCCTAATATAAACAGCATTCTGCAATAAGATTAACTGCCAGACATACTTGTGAAATGTTATCGAAAAATTTAATTGTGATTTTCATGCATGAAATTTGGCATGATGTCTCCAGAAAATTAAAATTTTACATAGTGCAAATGCTGCTTATTAATTAGACCACTGCTTCTTTGCAGTCCGTAAGCAGTTGTTATCATAAAGACTCGAAAACATTTTACTATCGCCTTCACTTTTGCGAACCTTGGAAAGCACATTTTAATTGTTTTGTCATCTTTAAAAGAAAATTAAAACAAATATATATTTTTCTTTAAAAGGTGTACATGATGCATATAAAGCAGCGTTAATGTTTACCCTAAAAAAATTGTATGTTCATTCTGATTTATTTTTGGTTTCAAAAGATTTTAAAAACCTTTAAATAATTTAAGTATATTTTAATATTTTCAGTAAATGATTAGGAAATATAAAGATATTCAATATTTCTGTGTATTTTCAATTCTCTTTGACAATTTTACAGCAGTTATTTGAAATACTACCAATACTTTTTGCAACTAAGTTCGTAAGATGACAACAAAACTATGGAAAATGTGACAGGTTACTGAAGTTGATGTTATTTTTACTTCATTCACAGTGTTAATGAAATTTTGTCAGATTTATTCCCGTTAGTGTTTTAGATTACTTATAATACCTTAAACGTCATATAATACCCGACTTGAAAACACGTTTCTGATATGCTTTCACTAATTTTCGTTTTTGATGTTAAAAAATATATACGAGACGGCACAGCGTGTAAACAACGGTTATGAGAAATTACGAGTTTTGATTGATGAGGCAATGATGGATTCTGTGATTAGCTTAAATGTACGCGTTTTAGAAATTATACTACCAGATAAGGGATCAACAGTCTATTAGTGGCAAGCGAAGTAAACGGTTTGATATTTCAACTGTGCAGAGTCCATACTAATTAACCGTCACAGAGAAATTTCAAATTGATCGCGCCGTCAAACAAAATCAGGTTGCGATAGCTCTGACAGCAGGGAAATATTGATTTAAGTTTCATTACAAAAATTGTAAATACACATTGCTGAAGAGAACATTTATGACAGGGAAGAAATGGGGGTTAATAATAATAATAATAATAATAATAAAATGTTCTTTTGTGGTGAACGGTTCATTTGATGGATTAAGGCACCAAGGGTTGTGCTTACGAAAATTGAAGACCCGGAGATTAAATGGAAAGTCAGTGTCAAATAATAACTCCTCCCTGAATTGATTTTAAAAATAACTAACCAAAGTATTTTACGTGAGATTTAAGGGGCCTTCCTAGACAAGTTGCGTTTGTGTGTGCATGAAGCCGTAGCGGTAAGGCTGCCACTAACCCACGTATGTAATGCATTATCGTCTCTCCGCGCTAGCTACTCAGTGCGATGTTTCACTATTATTCTTTTTCCTATGGGACTTTTAAGAGGTGATCACATTATTTTATGTATGAGCAGCGTAGTTCAGAGTCTAACGCTTGTTTCTATAGTTGTGTTATTCGAATGCGGTTGTTATTTTTCCAGATATGGCAGTCCGTGAAACCCATTTTTGGCCATTTTAAGGAGCCCGAAAATTATATTTCTAATAAATGTGCCGAATTTTTAAAACTAAAGCGACATAGTTTGAAGTGTGTGTTTTTTCCGTAGAAGTTCTAGAAAATCTTCGTTCCTTAGTTCAAGTGGCAAATAATTTACACCGCCAAGTTTCGAGGTCACTTCTCTTATAAATATTTCGTCGTTTACCACCAAACATTTTACGTTCCTTCTCACGCATTATTTTTGTAAGTACTCGAAATGATGGGCGTGTTTCACTTCACACTCAGAAAGCAATTTTTTCTCGCAGTTAAATGCGAAATGTTTTTATAGCTGTGTTTTGATGGCATTATTATTTGTAATTCATTATTTTTCCTTATATTACTGTTTCATCACGCAATAGAGAATTATTATTTTTTTTGCTATACAATTGTTTTCTTACACCATAGAGTTTTTGTCTCCCTCTTTCACATTTGAGGGGAAAAACTACTTTCATACACTTCCAATTTAGATTTCAGGTCCCCCATGTCATGACCAGTATGAATTCCTGTTAGTATTTGTTTAAAAACTTAATAAAAGTTATGTAAACACACAGATAGTAACATATTAACTCATAAATGATATAATGACCTACTGATGATTTTAAAATTCTGATCGGTGTTTTTAACTGCGGGAACAAGAGCTAACTCAGACCTTCATGCTCGTTTTCTGAAACCTGTATTAAAACATCCCACTCCGAAATACCTTACGTATAGTGGTTATACAAAGTTACGAAGTTAGTCTGAGTTAAGCAAAATATCATCTTGAAATATTCAATCAGCAACCAAAGAAGAATTTTTGGGCGTACAATGAGTCACGACAACCTAACTGGCTAGCAGGCTTTTAGACATTAACCAGGTGACCAAAAAAGTCTGACCCCGTGATTCATAAAATACAATATTTAAAAAGTGCCTGAAATATAATTTGTTTTGGATTTTTTAAAGCACTGAATTTACAGGAAGAGTTGCTAATGTATGCTAACCTGGAGGGTATGTTATCATGAGTACAAATAATTAAGAAAACAGAGATGCAAAATTGGGACCTTATGTGATTCATGTGGGTGGTAAACGCTGAAAACATCAATAAATTTCTAAGTTATTGATAAAATACTCAATGACAATTCTAGATAATGGTATTTGCCAACTTTATAAGTAAATATTTTTCCAGAATTACAAATTCGTTACGCGTGATCTCTTGCGCCGCATTTAAATGCACGAGATTCCGGCGTCAGAGATTGTACCTCAGAAGTTCCTAACACTGGAAACAATTTTGTTTCAAACGTTGGCTAAAACTATAGTCTAGGATTGATATTGTTTAATTTTCGCAAATTGGCTTCAAGAAACCTACAATTGTAGATTAATACTTTTAGCGTTGAATTATGCACCACGCCATCTTTAAAGTGGCGATTGGAAATGTGTAAATGTAACATACATTGAAAAGCAAATGGCGGTTATAAACTCACACGGCACGCACGACAGTGTTTCAGGCTGATCCCAATTCAGGATGTCTTCAACGTCGGCACGGCGCATGAGGAACTGCTCGGGGAAAAGAAGACGTCGTTCCACGACGCCTGGACGACCTCTATCAAGAGGTGGCGTCAGCTGGTAAACCGTCACGTGGACCCAAGTGTAAGCGGGACATGGGTGAGGAAGGGTGGTGTCCCTCCAGGCCATGCCTGTTCCTAATGAAGGTCCACGTCCCGTGCTCGTGAAACCCTCCTGCCCCTTTATCGGGGTCGCCCTCGCTGCGACATACCCCCGGAGCACGTGAGTTATGTCCGTAGCCCGGCGAACATGAGGGGCGGACCCAGTAGCAGCTCGTCAGCAGTGTTCTCCACACTCCCCTACCCTGGAGCGACTGTGCTGCGACACGTCCATTTGGAACACTTTCCCAACGTGAGATACTGCCTTTATAGCTATCCAACTTTCCGAAGGATATATAGGCCCATGGGATCACTTTCGTGTGGCCGAAGTGATCGAAAGGTCAGACCTCTTGCCTCCCAGCCAGGCGATCCGAGCTCGATCCCCGAAGGGTCCGGTACCGGAGTTCTCGCATGTGGGAAACGTGGCGGACGTTGCCGGTGGCTCGGACAGGATTCCCCCCTCCTTTCTCATTCCGTCACCTCACCTCATCAAGTCTTCGGGCCGGAGAGCGACAAGCATGTCCCACTAGTTGAGCAGCCTGCAAAACCTTCTCCCCGGCCTACAGAATGTGACCCTACCCGAAGGTGGTAAACACGTAGTGGATTTCATTCCAGATAATTTTAGTGCCTGTGTTTGTGCCCGTCGCCCCAAAATTCAAAATTCTTTCGAACGCGTTAAGGTGGCTGCCTGGGTGAATGTTCGATGTCTAGAAATGCGGAAGCGATAAGGACGACACACCACGCGCATCACACACACACCCTAGTCACAGAATATTGAGCAATACAGAAGTGAACTAGCAGGTATAACAGTGAACTCAGTCACACACGCCAGCAAAATGGCTTTCCTGGCCAGCAACATGTCGGAAATGCCTGCCGCCAATAAACATAAGGCAGCTGCTCTGATAGCCGGAAGTCAGGCTAATAGGAGACCTATAGTAACGTGCGCGAGTGGAACAAACACGGGGCAGGCATCAACAGCCTCGGGCAGCCAATAAGCGGCGTAGTTCGCTCGTATCAAACGAGCCGCCACGTCGTTTCATGTCTGTATTAATATTTAGTCTGTGCCCTAGTCTCTAGGCGCAAGTCACTGAACTTTTTGTGCGGTGTTCTCGCCAATAACTCGCCTCTATAAGACGTTCGGCAGTAACCCTATAATTTTAAGACGAAATATTGAAGATAAAGGTGTATCGTACACGCCTGCGCTTTTTAAATGATTCTATACCAAGATTTTTACAGCTAAAAAGGCTCGCAAATACACTAATTTTCACCATTTTCGGCAGTGAGAAAATAATCTTTACTTTAGACATACATAGAAGACTTGAAATAGGAATACACGCGTGTAACGGTCCTTGGAAGTTATTGTTAAGCAGACATTACTCACGTACGTCGAGTAGTTTTAGAATAAACTTGTGTTGGCCGAAACTTTGTACACTTCTCGGCTACATGGGCATGCGGCCATCTTGAATGACTTCTACGAAAATAGGTACACATGGCATGTTTGTACTTTCAACCAATCCAAGAGCTTACCTTCAAAACTGCAGCTACTTGAATGCATAATGTTATACATACGTATCTGATTAAAAAGGAACCTATTCATACCAAAATATATGTTTTGAGAAGTCACTGTTTCAGTACTGAATGAAAACAACACGTTGCTATTGGCCCACCATTCAGATAGCATTGCATGAATAAATTTTCGTTAGTCAGATATTACATATACATATATACACACACAGGTAGGGTGCATTTTGTTAGGATACCGCCCTACGAAACAAAACACTGATTCCTGTAAAAAATTGTTTAAAAAATAGTTTAAGAAAAAGTTTCAAATTATCACGTGCGCGTATAATATCACTGATCCCGTTGATTGATAAAAACTGTTCTTTAAAATAGCTCAGTACTGTAACATCCATGTACAGAAAACAAAGAGTTTTCAGTTAGGACAGATTTGCTTGCAGGACGCGATATTACCAGCACAACTGGCAACATATAAAAGACGTGGGGAGAATGCCAGAGAAACACAGGTATAATAGTCCGCGGAGATGTGCTGGTCATCTAGCTAAGTATAACTTCTGAAAAACAGTGCGTTCCTCTTGGCGACATTTAGGCTACTAACTAGATTACTTTACCTTTATTCCGTGTCTGTTCTTCATTTTCCCATAACTTTACTTACAAATCTTCGAAGTTACGAGTCCCGTATAATTTTCAACTACGAATTATAACACCCTAAGTTTATCACATTTCTCAACTCTTTATAAAAAAATGTGAGTAACGGTGTATTGTTGACACCAAACGTTTAAATATACACACACATATATATATATATATATATTAAATTAATAGTTTCTGTTCTATGCAAGATTTTCCGTTTGACAAAAAATTGATAGATCAACCCTACGTAATGAACAAAAACAGTGTTGATGTTTCGAGTAGTTTGTTTCAGAACTAATGAGTTTGATTTAAAGAGCTAATTCAACATTAGGCACCATATAAAAGCAGTTTATGAACAACTGTACATTGAACATAAGTTTCTACAGGAATTTAGTGGCAGTGAAAGGCAAATTCGGAGAAATAAATCTACTAGAATTGTGGATAATACATATAAAAGAACCAATATTTTACATTAAATGAGCTTGAAGACCTTACAGTGCATTAAATAACAGTTAAATATGGAGCAGTGCCGGAATGAAAGGGTAGGGGAAACGGGAGAACCCCGAGAAAACACGCCGACCAACGGTATCGTCCGGCACGATTCCCACATTCGAAAATCCGGGGTTTGACCCCGCCGGGTATCGAACCCACCTTGGCGGGAGGCGAGAGGTCTGACCTCTCGACCACCACGGCCCCATAAATATTTAGAAACAAAATAAAGTGTATGCTGACACTAACCACCGACATAATTTAGTGATTTAAATATGTATACAGTTGAACAGTTTCTATTCTCGGAATGCAAAGCTAGAGCGCAGTGTTTTCGTAGAAATTTTATATGAGACATATGGAGAGCACGTAACTTTACTTGTAGAAATTTGGCATGAAGTCAAACAAATGAGTCTATGTTTCTGTTTAAGGTTGCCTCCTACCCAGGTAACTGAGCGGCGTGCACAACTTCGGCCGTTAAAGCTTCATTCGATTACTGCTCAACGTGCATGGCTGATACCTGATTATGAATAGCATTCATAATACATTACACGTGTCTGTACCCATTTCAGGTTCACCACTGCTCACTAAAGCATATTTTCAAGCTGCCGAAAACAGCAAAAATGGGTATTTTTGCGATCCTTATTAGGCTTGATAATCTCGCCACAGGATAATTTAAAATGTATAAACGTGTACAATACACACTTAATTTAATTATCACATCTTAAAAGATAAGGTCAACACAATGTCTGATATATGCGAGTTGTCGGCGAGAAGACCGCGCGAGCTACAGGGAGGCGTGATGAGCGTGCACTCATACTCACAGATTTTGTACTTCTAAAACGCATAAAATACGTCCACACAGGCGAAGTGCAATAATATCATACCTTTATATTATTATGAAGTATTACTAGTTTTGTAGACGATACTAGCGAGTGCACCTCTAATGAAACTATTTTGGCTGGCGTAGTTTTCTCATAACGGTACGTCAAAGTAAGTAAATATTTTCATGTTCTGCTGTCATAGTGAAAACCAATTGGCTTACGTAAGTGAAATATTAAAACAGTGAAATAACTTATTATAGACTACGTAATTAAACTTTTGAAAAAATTCTTAGATATATTTTTGTATTAAAAAAAATTCAAAATTCGCAACTTTATTTTTTTACGTTGCAATTTTTTTTAATTCAAAATATTACGTTGTGGGTTTTTAAAATGTTTTATTGCATAGCTCATGGGGTATAAGTTCACAGTGAATTATTTTGTTTAAGTAGGTCAGTTGGTTTTCACTACTTGCATGGCAGCGTAAGAAGCATATTTTGACTTCGACACCCAGTTATAAGAAAACTATGAGAACTGAAATTGTTTGGTAAGAGAAAACTACACTCACAAGCATCGTCTACAAAACTAACACTATTTCATATAAATACAAAATTATGACTATCGCCCTCGAACACCCTTGAGGCTCGGTTTCCGTCGCAATATTAAATTTTATTATATTTCGTTTTTGCGATTATATCGCAAATTTTATTTACATTGGGCTACAATACTGGCATTGAGATTTAGATGTTATCGTATAATTACGCCGCAATCTGTGTGGCAAATATTTTTATATTCACAATTTGCCCGACTGATTGCCAACTAATTTTATTTTACTAATTCGATTGCTATGCTTGTACTGTAGTGCAAATTAAATAGAATTTGCAGTAACCGATTTAACATTTTTCTTCTCATAATTACAAAATAAATTAAAAATAAATTAAAACTTAATATGGCGACTGAAACTGTGCCTTAAGAGCCTTCACATTTATGGTAAAAGTCCCTTAACAAGTAAAATCTAACAGTTTAATTTTATTAAGGCATTACACTGCGATGGTTTTGCCTCTTGTCTCCTGACGCGTAACATCCCTAGCGTGGTAGCATAGCGGTAGGAAGTCGGAATTGTTTTAGGAAGGACCCGGGTTCGATTCCAAGCAATGCCATCATGAGTTAGGTTTACCATGATTTTCCGAAATCTCACCTGGCAAATTCTGGAACGGTTCCTAACTACGGGCCATGGTTGATTCATCCCTATTTCCTGCATGTCCAAGATAATAGTCGAATCTCTAATAACCTTGCTGTTGACGAAACGGTAAGCCCTAGCTAAAATACGATAGATATTAATAACCGACATCTCAACGCTGATAATAAAAATAAGTTTACGAATAATAACCCAGCGGCATAACTGCTGCACTGAAATAAAATCTTATTAGTCACTACAAAATATTTTGCTATTATGGACCCAACATTTTTTTCTGGTGACCACAAAAATATTTTGCTATCCCCAATAAAATTTTGCATCAACTGCAATACATTTTTCGTAACTATTATAAAAAATTTTTGATGATTTTCATATTGACAACATATTTTGCGGACACCGCAAAACTATTTTTTTCTGTGCGACTACTTAGGTAATTATCTTATAAATTAAAGGTGTTACTTTTCAATTAACATAATTTTTCTATTGTTTAAAAACTTGACGTACTGCTGTCTGTTTTTGTCACCCTTTTTCCGTTGTAGCAAAATAAAAATGTCACTCGTACAGGATTGAAAGTTTACCCTACACTTGTGTGTAGGCAGCGGAAATCAGAAATATATAAAAGGTACTGTGATTATGCATGTTGGCTTGAAATTACATTGCTAATATATATAGAACATTTAAAGTTGTCCGGAATTTGTCTTTATTGTATCTGCCTAGCTACTGCATGAAAGCAAAACCAGCCAACAAAAAAAATCGCGAGTGGGGATACGAAAGTGTTTCGGGAATTGAAAACGGATCCTTGGAGTGGGAAGGATAAACTTCTACCAAATGTACTAGAGAAACGTACGCGTGGTTTCATTGGAAGCAAAGTTACGCGGAACGGCGCGTGGGAGGGATGTGTCGGCGATGGTGGAGGTCGTAACTCGCTGGGGCAAGCCCTGGAGCCGGCGACGAGGGGCGAATTCCAGCGCTGGAGAAGTTCTAAGGGATGCTGGAGAGTTGTTGGAGGAGAGAGAAGATACTCTAGTGGGCTGGACTGAGTGGCCGGGGGCTGTGTGTAACTGACGCAGTGAAGTGGCCGTCGGAAGAAAGTCGGGATACTCTTCGTAGCTCGATAGATTCTCCACAACGCCTCCTCGCCATACTGGAGATACGAGGCAAAAACAACGTATTCCAGATGCAATTCATTTTAATTTCTACCACAAAGCGTCCCTTTGAAAACTAGTCAAGATATTTCAAGAATACAAGGAAATTATTCTAACACCTTATCCTGGAATGTGTAAAAGATTAGAAGGTTATGAAACGTCTCCAGCATTCGTCTACAGGTTCAATAATATACTTAAATATGCGAGATGTACTGCAAAAGTTTTATGACAAACGGAAGATTAATGTGGGTGTGTTACAAATCTGCCACAAAAGTACACGTAAGGCTGGGTTCAGTCGCCACATTGAATTTTAACGTTCTTCGTTTCTTTGAAATTCTGAGTAGTATGTTATTATTAGACAGAAATGTTATTTACTTTTAAATATGTCACTATATAACAAATTCTGTTTGCTTTGTGCTACAGTACAGACATAGCGATTGAGCTGGTAATGTGTAGGCTAATTATGTCACAATCAGTCTGACAAATTTTGTATTTAAAAATTCTGCCTGACTAATTTCGACATAATTGTGCATTAACAGCTAAATCGCAATGCCTACACTGTAGCACACGGTAAACAGAAATTCCAGTATAGTCGCAGACGTAGCATTTTTCTTACCACAATACCCAAAATTGCGAACTTTTGCACGATTCGAACAGGCATTAAATTGAAAACCACGCACGAATTAAGTCGCGGACAATAGCTAGTATAGGTCATTCACGATAAAGTGAGCACTGCATAAAGCTTTCTTTCGGCCGTTTTGCAGTTATCTTTACTATTTTTATATGAGAACTTCAATGTATCTAAAAACCAGTGTAAACGTTTGAACACACTCAAAAGTTAACATATATTGGTCCAATAAAACATATTTTTAATTAATTACAAGTTCTGCTGAGTGTTCAGTTTATAGTGAACAGCCTATAGCTATAGTTAAAGAAGGGGGGGGGGAGGGAAATGTGACATGGTAAACGAGATGTTAAATAGAAAAACAACCCCAAGCCTGTGGCGTGTATTTGTGATCTGCCTGGGCTAACCGCCTTCACCGCCCGCTGTACCACTTGAACGCCTGCCAACAATCAATACAGCAGACAAATGGCGCCATGTCAAAACACGCAATATTTACGAGCCTCTGCGGTTTCCGGCATGAAAGAAGAAACTTATCTATTCAGAAATTTGAGAAAAAAAATCGTTACTTTCGTGGTTCCTGTACAACAGAGGACCCGCAGTAACCATGTTGATTCTGCGTAAAAATGAGGCAACAAATAATACGAAGGTCTACTGTCTAGTTCGAGCAGAAATATAAATATTCAGGTGTACTAGAATGGTACTTCTTGAATATAAAGTATATTTTTGCATTAGCATAGTGTACAAGAACTAATGAACTCGACACTGAAAATAAATTAGTTATCTACTGCCATGGACTGGTCTATTGGAGAAGTCGGTAAAATTAAACGTATGCAGCATTTTGGAAATTAATGGGGAAATCAAAGGTTGTCTACTGGAAACTTTCCAATACGCAATACGCTCATGTGTGTTTTACACACTAGCCACTTATAAAATTACTAAAAACATAACAAAAAAGACCAATTATTTTTCTGTAATTATATTTTTACCTCCAACCTTCGAACCCTTATTGGGTTCAGTCATGACTAAATATCAGGTTTTAAAATTATAATAACAATTGCTATTATAAGTAACGTTAATTTACTACCACATTTTTATTGGCACGACTTCAAATGTTACACAATCGAAGATATCAAATTAGATTAGCAACTTTAAGCAACGTTAATTATTTCCACTATGCAACAAGTATAACTTAGTAAAAAAAATAACATTAGGTTAACGCTGCTGATAAGAAATATTTTCTTGAAACTATGGCAGTGTACGTTCGTAGAATCATAAGAAGGTTATAAGAAATGGCAGTATAGTCATCGCTTCTTAGTTTTTTTTTTCGGGAGGACGACCCCACCTGAGCTGTATTGTCCTCAATAATTAGTTTCTCATGTCTGCAAAGACATCAACAGCAAGAAGAGGCGAACGAAAGAACGCCGTAAAAACATTCACTTTTAGAGCTTAGTTTGCATAAAAAGACCCGAGACGGCGAGGAATAATAGGCACTGGGAAGAACATCCCGCGAAACATTCTTTTATTGAGTATAGGAAGCAATAAGACTCTTTAAACAAATTGAAAAGGAAAAATCACAGAAAATGACTTATTCTTACACCGAGAAATGTGTAATTTTATTACTGTAGAAAACACTGTCCAGGTTTTACACATTATAATAATAATGATTTCCCACAAATAAAATATTTAGGGCCTACTCAAAGTAAAAACTTTTGAAACTGTACGAATTAAAAAATGTATAGCGAAAGTAAATGCACTAAGCTACAGAATGACACCTTCGCTATTTTATGTAAAAACCGTTTGTATTAAAAAAATAATGTACCTAAACATTTGGATAGCTTTGTATACATGTATTTAAAAAATTATTTTACGTCAAATAATAAAGGTGTCTATCTGTAGTTTAATACATTTACTGTCACCCTAAACTATTCCATTCATGTCGTTTGAATAGTTTTTACTTTGTGCAGGTAACGAAATAAAGTCAAATATTATTTGACATGCGCTTGTACGAAAACTATGGAACGGAAAATTTTATTTATTTGGGAAAATTACTTAGGCCTTAGTGCAGCACACCGTCGACACTGCTCAAATCCTGAAGCCTAGGACTTTTGAGTAAACTAAATAACTTCGTGATAGTTTTGAATTCTAATTTTTTACAATCTTCTGTCTTTTACATAATCTTGTAAAATGTTTTGATGGACTATCAAAAGAACACCTACTTCATATAGTCTAGTAAGGGAGTCCTATTAGGCCTATGCATGTTTCACTGATACCATTCACATGCTTTAAAATAGTTTTCTTTGTGATTAGATTACATATATCACTTTCGACGCGAGAAACGTTATTGGTGGAAACTGCCATAAAATTTACTTACGTTAACCATTTTCACCTTGCTTAGTTAAAGATTAAGAGTATTTTACTTGAACATTATTAAAACTGCACACATTTAAGAATTCTTAAAAAAAGGCCCTTCCTGAAAAAAAATTCTTAATGCATTTCCGTTATTGGCGAAAAAAGAAGAAGCAAAACCAAGACTTTAATTTCGTACTACGCTATTCAAATGTTATTGTCATGACCTGAAATTTTGATTTATTATCTGAATTTAATTATATTATCGGCTCAGTTGCTAGTGCCTGCAATTTCGCTGTTGACTAGTGTCTCGATTGTGAATTTATCATGGCGTATTCAAACCAATTACAATATTTTAATATGAAACATTCGGAACATTTATGCAACAAATGCTTAGTCCAGCCAAATTAGACAAAATAAAAAAAAAATCTGGTATTATGTAGTTTTTAATAGCGCGTAGGATTTAACAGTAAATCTGAAAACGTCTATTGTAACCAACCTGTTTAATAGAAGTTAGTACAACTAAAGTTAATAAAGGGAATCAAAAGTAATAGTTTTATGAAATTTATTTGCGAACATTTTGTCGGTGTTATGAATTTTTAGTGAACTATTTATGAGGTTGAAACCAACCATTTTATTTACTTGCAACGCAAGATTTACGACATACAGTAGGTGTAAATAACCTTAGCTAATGTGGCTGGCAAGAATATTAACTTTGAGAGCATTTTCAGTTTTTCTTCACAGACATCCAATAATTTAGTTACACTGTTACTGATTTCTCGTTTATGTATGCAACGAACCTTTATAAAGTTAATATTGTACATAAGTGACTTTACTACGTGGACGATCAAAATTACCATTTTATTGCGTATTCAGTAACAGTTGCTCACATTTTTATACATGAAGAACCCTTGCTACTGTCTTTAAAAATGCGAAAAACCTTGTGAAAATATATTCTAATTACATTTATTTTATTGTTATTACTTCCTTAAGCGTTATTATTTGTAATGTTCGCAGAAAAGTTGGAAAAAAGTCCTTTAAGCTGTTTTTACTTACACTACTCACTCCACCAATTTCTCGCGCGGGAGTTAATTTTTTTACGCGGAATATTAAGATATTAATCCCTATTTTTGAAATCCTGAGAAATTGTTTACATTTTCTGTCATTTGTCTGATGTTCCCCGACTATAAGCGTTTCATACATTGTTCGTATTTAATCTTTCACACTCCACTTCGAATAAAAATACGTACAGAAGCTCAAATCATCCGAACACGTTAACCACACGAGATTCGTAGTAATTGGCTACGTATACATTAATATTCTTGAACACATTTACTCGATTGCAAAACGCTGACCCCTAAAGTTGCACCTGAAGGCAGTCGGACTGAAATATAAGGTTGTGTGGACCACATTTCCCCGAGGAACTGAAAAAAGCAAGGGAATCTCGGGGCATCACTCAATCCAGCGGCACGAGAGAACTATTTCAATGAAAGGCAGAGGCGGGAAGATCACGCGTCAGTAAAATCTGATGGGCCGCTCCCGGGATTGGAACTCGGAGGAGAAAATTGAATGGGCCATTTCTTCCTCTGCCGCTTCTCAGTTAAAACGAAGAGCCGAGGTCATTCCCTCCAGCTGGCAGTAATATAATAAAATAAATTGCATTCTTCGCGTAGTCTGCGGCTCAATCCCAGGAAGTTTTTCGTTTGACTAAACGTGCACAATAACACGAAGAACCATTTTAGAAAAAAAAAAAGCCTAAGTTACTGTCTTAAGTGAACATTTTGTTCGCAGAAATGCAATAAAGATGACATCGTGAAAGCTTAAGAGTGCGTAGTAGATAAATAAACTCTGAAAACATAAATTGATTTCTACGCTTTTTTCAAAGCCAATATGGATAAAATACTCAATGACAATCCTAGATAATGGTATTTGTCACCTTTATGAGTAAATTACTAATTCGTTACGTGTGATCTCTTGCGCCGCAGTTACGGGCTTGGGCCCGAGTTTCTCTCTCCGCGCACAGAACTGTCTGGTTTTGTAGTACTCGAGTCCGCCACCACGTAGCATATTTTGTTTGAGTCCATCGTTACCGTATTCTAGGAAGATGGCAGCAAAAGCGTGGCACAGGAGCAGGATCTAGGCGTTTCGCATCAGTATTGGGAAAGAGAGGCTAGTAGTCGACTGAAAGAATTATGTTGGTGGGGAGAGGCAGAGGCACAGAGGGAGGGAGAGGGAAAGAGAGAACACGAGCGAGCCGATTTGAGGGCTGTGAGTAACAGTACTTGTCCGGCCCAGGTCTGTGACGTTGCTGGGAGCCAGGAATTGAGCAGGGTTGGTTGTCAACAGAATCTCTACCTGCTACCCCGTCATCCGAAAGTTGGTGTTACTCCGCGCACACGAACGCACATGAATATATGCGGAACAACTTCAATTTTTAAATCCGCGGCAATTTTGAAGTAATTGTACTGTCACTGAAAACAGATGCATTTAGGAACAAAATCAATTTGCGGTTAATATATCACAATTACAATTCATTTATTCCAGCAAGATATGCAGGTCAATGAAATAAATGGTAAAAGTTTACAAATAATCAAGTAAATATACCTTGGGTAAATATGCTGCATCGGACATTCTTATCAACATTCCATATTTTACTTTGAGTTAAAATACACTTCGCACTGCATTTTACCATTAGCAAAACAGTCGTAAAATTATACAATCTAACATGAAAATAAGTAGAATAAAAAAATATTGTATCAATTATCTTGTAAAACTCTAGTGTGCATAAAAGAAAAATTTAAATAAATCTATACAACTGCAATGCCAGATAAATTGACTGAGCTTTTGCAATAAATATAATTTTCACTTTTTTTGCCTACTTTCCGAAGGAAAAGTAGGTAAATGAGATCAACTGCATGCATGTGTGTCTATGAATGTGTGTGTCTCCTCTTAAAAACATTTGAGCTCGTATACCAAATGTAATCAATCTTGGTACACATATACTACCTGGTAAGGTGACTTGACATTTATTTATTTGTTAGTGCCACATCAATTTTTTTCAAAATGGTAGCCACTTTTATTATTTTCGAGTAAGTTGACACATGTAAGAAAATATTTTTCCGAATTTCATCAAACTTGGTACATATTTAGTACTACTTACTAAGGTGACTTGATTTTTGTGTGTTTATATTCATGTCATGTTCATTACATAAAAATGGCGGCTATTTGAAATTTTTTGTCACATTCAGATATCTGCAGAACGATTTTCAGAATTTCAGCAGACTCGGCAGCATACATGTTAGAGTAAAATTGCTGTATTTGTGTTCACACCCCTTTCATATTTACAAAGTTGAGACCTTCTGAACATTTCTTTATTAAATGAGATACCTAGACGAACCGTAATAAGGATATATATAGTATAACGATTTGAGTTTTATGTGTACGCATGAACATTTTTTGATAACATGACATTAGGGCGGTAGCTCAGATTGGGTTAGAACAGATTAGCTTAGGTTGGGTTAAGTTAGGTAAGGTTGGGTTAGGATTGGTTGGGTTAGGTCAGGTTGATTCAGGTTGGGTTAGGTCAGGTTGATTAAGGTTGGGTTAGGTTAGGTCGGGTTGAGAGATGGTGGGTTAGGTTAGGATAGGTCGGGTTGAGTAAGGTTGGGTTAGGTTAGGTTAAGTCGGGTTGAGTAAGGTTGGGTTAGGTTAGGTCGGGTTGAGTAAGGTTGGGTTAGGTTAGGTAAGGTCAGGTTGGGTAAGGTCGGGTTAGGTTAGGTCGAGTTAGGCTAGAATGGGTTGGGTTTGCTTATGTTAATTAGGAATACCTTAGTTGAATGTAATTTTAATGCACGCTGAAGCAACTCAGTGCAATAAATTACAACCTAGTGCAAGAAAGTGAACCTAGTGCAAGAAAGTACAACCTAGATAAGTTCAAAATATGTTTAGGTTGTGGTGGAATGGGTTGGGTCAGGTTGTATTACGTAATGTCGAGTTAGGTTAGGTCGGGTTATGGTAGGTCGGGTTATGTTAGGTCGGGTTATGTTAGGTCGGGTTATGTTAGGTCGGGTTATGTTAGGTCGGGTTATGTTAGGTCGGGTTATGTTAGGTCGGGTTATGTTAGGTCGGGTTAGGCTAGCTTATGTTAATTGGGGATATTAAAGTATTATTAGACAGTTTAATATATCCTAAAGGAACTGAGTGCAAGTGCAAATTAGTGCAAAACATTGCAACTTAATGCAATAAAGTGCAACATAGTGAAAGAAAGTGCATCATATAGCAAGAAAATGCAACATAGTGCAAGAAAGCGCAACATGGTGCAAGGAAATGCAACATAGTGGAAGAAAGTGCAACATACTGAAGAAAGTGCAACATAGTGGAAGAAAGTGAAAACTTAGTGCAAGAATGAGTAACTAAGAGAAAAAAGTGCAACTTAGTGCAATAAAGAGTAGGTTAAGTCAGTATAGGTTAGGTCGGTATAGGTTAGGTCGGGTTAGTTTAGGTCAGGTTAGGTCGGGTTAAGTTAGGTTAGGTCGGGTTAGGTTGGTCGGGTAGGTCAGGTAGGGTTAGGTTAGGTCGGGTTAGGTTAGATCGAGTTAGGTAAGGTTAGGTCAGGTTAGGTCGTGTTAGGTTAGGTAGTGGTGGTTAGGTTAGGTCGGGTTAGGTTAGGTCGGGTTATGTTAGGTCGGGTTACGTTAGGTCGGGTTAGGTTAGGTCGGGTTAAGTTAGGTTATGTTAGGTCTGGGTAGTTAGGTCGGCTTAGGCTATCTTATTTTAATTAGGGACATTTAAGATTTATAAGTAAATTTAAGCCTTGCTAAAGGAACTAAGTGCAAGTGTAACTTATTGCAAAACAGTGCAACAAAATGCAAAAAAAGCAACATAATGCAAAAAAGTGCAACATAGAGCAAAAAAGTGCAACATAGTGCAATAAAGTGCAACACAGTGCAATAAAGTGCAATAAAGTGCAACATAGTGCAATTAAGTGCAAGAAAGTGAAAGAAAGGGCAAAATAGTGCAACATAGAGCAAGAAAGTGCAACATAGTGTAAAAAAGTGCAACATATTGCACGAAAATGCCACATAGTGCAAGAAAGTGCAACTTTACGCAAGAAAGTACTTCTTAGTGCAAGAAAGTGCAACTTAGTGCAAGAAAGTGCAACATAGTGCAAGAAAGTGCAACTTAGTGCAAGAAAGTGCAACTTAGTGCAAGAAAGTGCAACTTAGTGCAAGAAAGTGCAAAATTGTGCAAGAAAGTGCAACTTAGTGGAAGAAAGTGCAACTTAGTGAAAGAAAGTGCAACTTAGTGCAAGAAAGTGCAACTTAGTGCAAGAAAGTGCAACTTAGTGCACGAAAGTGCAACTTAGTGCAAGAAAGTGCAACTGAGTACATGAAAGTGAAACTTAGTGTAACAAAGTGCAATTAGTGCAATGAAGTTTAGATTAGGTCAGATTAGGTTAGGTCGAGTTAGTTTAGTTCGAGTTATGTTAGGTCGGGATAGGTAAGGTCGGGTTAGGTTAGGTCGGATTAGGTTAGGTCGGGTTAGGTTAGGTCGAGTTAGGTTAGGTCGGGTTAGGTTAGGTCGGGATAGGTTAGGTACAGGTTAGGTTAGATTAGGATATGTTAGATCGGGTTAGGTTAGGTCGGGTTAGGTTAGGTGGGTTTAGGTTAGGCCGGGTTAGGTTAGGTCGGGTTAGGTTAGGTCGGATTAGGTTAGGTCGGGTTATGTTAGGTCGGGGGTTAGGTTATGTCAGGTTATGTTAGGTCGGGTTAGGTTAGGTGGGATAGGGTTAGGTTAGTTTAGGTCGGGTTAGGTATTGTCGTGTTAAGTAAGGTCGTGTTAGGTTAGGTCGTGTTAGGTTAGGTCGGGTTAGTTTAGGTAGGGTTAGGTTACGTCGGGTTAGGTTAGGTCGGGTTAGGTTAGGTCGGTTTAGGTTAGGTCGGGTTACATTATGTCGGGTTAGGTTAGTTCGGGTTAGGTTTGGTCGGGTGAGGTAATGTCAGGTAAGGTTAGATCGGGTTAGGTTAGGTCAGGTTAGGTTAGGTCGTGTTATGTTAGGTCGTGTTTGTTTATGTTAAGTCGAGTTAGGTAAGGTCGGGTTAAATTAGGTCGGGTTAGTTAGGTCGGTTTGGGTTAGGTTAGGTCGGTTTGGGTTAGGTTAGTTCGGATTAGGTAAGGTCGGGTTATGTTAGGTCGGGGGTTAGGTTATGTCAGGTTAGGTTAGGTTAGGTCTGGTTAGGTTAGGTTAGGTCGGGTTAGGTAATGTGTTAAGTAAGGTCGTGTTAGGTTAGGTCGGGTTATGTTAGGTCGGGTTAGGTTAGGTCGGGTTAGGTTAGGTCGGGTTAGTTTAGGTCGGGTTAGTTTAGGTCGGTTTAGGTTAGGTCGGGTTAGGTTAGATCGGATTAGGTTAGGTCGGGTAAGGTTAGGTCGGGTAAGGTTATGTCGGGTTATGTTAGGTTTTTGTCGGGTTAGGTTAGGTAAGGTGTAATTTAGGTTGGATAAGGTTAGTTAGGGTTAGGTCAGGTCGGGTTAGGTTAGGTCGGGTTAGGTTAGGTCGGGTTAGGTAAGGTCGGGTTAGGTCAGGTCGGGTTAGGCTAGGTCGGGTTAGGTTAGGTCGGGTTAGGTCAGGTTCGGGTTAGGTTAGGTCGGGATAGGTTAGATCGGGTTAGGTCAGGTTAGGTTAGGTCGTGTTTGGTTATGTTAAGTCGGGTTAGGTATGGTCGGGTTACGTTAGGTCGGGTTAGGTTAGGTCGGGTTAAGTTAGGTTATGTTAGGTCGGGCTTGTTAGATCGGCATAGGTTAGCCTGTGTTAATTAGGGATATTTAAGTTTTATTAGTCAATTTAATGCATGCTAAAGGAACTCATTGCAAGTGTAACTTAGTGCAAATCAGTGCAACATAATGCAAAAAATGCAACATAGGGCAAGAAAGTGCAACATAGTGCAAGAAAGTGCAACATAATGCAATAAAGTGCAACATAGTGAAATAAAGTGCAACATAGTGCAAGAAAGTGCAACATAGTGTAAAAAAGTGCAACATAGTGTAAAAAAGTGCAACATAGTACAACAAAGTGCAACATAGTGTAAAAAAGGCAACACAGTGCACGAAATTGCAACATTGTGCAAGAAAGTGCAACATAGTGCAAAAAAGGCAACTAAGAACAAGAAAATGCAACTTAGTGCAAGAAAGTGCAACTTAGTGCACGAAAGTGCAACTTAGTGCAAGAAAGTGCAACTTAGTGCAAGAAAGTGCAACTTAGTGCAAGAAAGTGCAACTTAGTGCAAGAAAGTGCAACTTAGTGCAAGAAAGTGCAACTTAGTGCAAGAAAGTGCAACTTAGTGCAAGAAAGTGCAACTTAGTGCAAGAAAGTGCAACTTAGTGCAAGAAAGTGCAACTTAGTGCA
>PNEQ01058938.1:10726-37664 GCA_003012365.1 Medauroidea extradentata | reverse complement strand
GTTTCTCATTTGACTGTACCAATCACAATAAGGTTACTGTAACACCACACGTCTGTGATTTGCGTGTAAAACCCCACGACACACGAATGTCAAAACATCCAATCTCTGACCGTGAAGCAAGTCTGCAGACGTGCACACAAGTCACTGACACAAAGTGAGGCAAATTTCTTTTCGCGAAAAGTTCATGTCTCTATTAATAAGTCAAGAGCAAATTGTAAAAGTGACACGAACTTACAGTTGTTTGCACCCAAAAGAAAACGCGAATTCTCCAGGTCTCTAGTAATAAGTCCACATCATTGGGCCGCCTGAACTTAAGGTCGCCACTTACTCGCGCGTGAGAGGCTCAAAAGCGACGGAGCAGTAAGTCTACCTCGAAGCGCGCATCAAATGCATCGTCGCCTCAACGATCCAAGCGCTGAACTAGCGTGCAAGCTTCCCGCTGAACGGTTTTTACTAAGGGACTTTAAGCGGTGACCATACAGTTTTATTGGTGGAAAGTCTGCAACTATAAGTTCAGTGCATGTGGGAATCTGAGTTTCACATACATCCGGTTAGTCATTTTGAAGTACGGCAGTCTGAAAAGCCATTTTTAGTTATGTTGGAAGGCTATGAAACAGTGTTTTTAATTAGCATGGTGTCTTAACAATGAGGTTCCGACCTTGTCTGAAGTTTCTTTTCTTTTCGTACGTTGGCACAATGGGCACAAGTGGAATATTTTCGTAGAAAAAACCTGTTTACGAACACGCTGCAACGTATTTGAAGCATGAGGTAGGGGGCCACCTTAAGGGGGAGTGTTAGATAATGCTCTTGTATTTTCAGTTTTCTAACCATAATATTTATTTTAGTTGTATTATCAAAATATTCTCTTTGACAAGACATAGGATATATTCTAGATAAACAGCTTCACATAAATAATAATGGAATATTTCATTAATTCGTCATGCACAATCATAGCAAGGGATTTACACGTTAGCATTCAAGAATGGTAACAAGTTCAATATAAGATGAACAAATTATGAGCTCCAAAATTCATAACCAATATCTTCTATGTCTAAACATTGCCACAATTACCAAAAGTAATTTTAAACAGAAATTATTGCAGAAAATATATAGATAAAATGCTTCCCCCTTACGTATTTCCTTTATTATTGACAAAGGTTCCCTCCAGAAGGCATCAAATATATCTATGGACATTGCTAGGAAAATGAGTATTTCTGGAGTTCAAAGACCAGCATATTAGAATCCAGTCCACTGCCACGCGCATACTCAAACCCGACCATACGTCCGTTAGTTACTACTTAGTGGAAGCGCAGACAATGAACAAGTAAACGGGGCTAGAGTGTGCATAGTACAATGGATTCTAACGTGCGGGTTATTGAACTCACGGAATTTTCCTTTGCCTTCCTATTACGAATGTGACAGAAATTTACAATTGTTTGAATTCTAGCTCTTGGGCCAAAAGAAAACATGAACTTGTCAAGCCCTTAGTGAGTGATCCCAGAAGTGTTGCTGGCCAGTGGATCAATAACGTTGATTGGTCTACGGCGCATTCATCGTGAGTGTGCAGTTGTGAGGAACTACGTGGCAACAACGGACTGGTCGCCAATGGACGGCAGTAATTGGTCTCTGCGGGAGGTGTAGGGCATCAGGGAGAAGCAAACTACGAGTCTTGTTTGCGCGGCGCCGAGATGGTGGCTATGTACACAAGACTGCAGAGCACTAGCCAACTGTGGGCACAAACAATGCCGCTGAGGTCTGCTATAGAGAAGTTCGCGCCAGTATCGGCAGCCACCAAACACGCAGGCCACTGTTGTTCCAAGTTGCCTTCCCAAACCAACCACGTTTCACAAATACTCCTCCCAAGTCGGCTACGGACTCGTCTCATTACCATAGCCAGGAAATTTTCCTGAGTTCGATAACCTGCTGGTTAGATTCCACAGTTGTTTGTATACATGAATCTCCGCAGTATCTCCACTGGCTGCAGTCATAGTCGGGGGAAGCAAAGATTCGCGAGGTCAGTAACTTGAGTTTCAGAATCCTCTGCACAGAAAAGTTAGGAATACAGAAGTGAAATAGCCAGTAGAACGACGAACTCAATCACACGCGACAGCAAAATGGCTTCCCTGGCCAGCAACATGGCGGAAATACCTACTGCCAATTATCATCAAGCAGCTGCCTTGCTAGCCAGCATCAAGGCCTATAGGAAACCAGCCGTAACGTGCAGGAGCCAAACATACGAGCGGTTGTTATTAACAGCCTCGGGCAACAAATAAGCGGGGAGGTTCCCTCGTATCAAAAGAGCCGCCACGTCATTTCACGTCTGTATTACTATTTAGTTCGTGCCTCCGACATATGCATGTTCAAGCATGTGCGTATCCATAAATTGTTTTCGGATTGGGGTTTGAACCGTAATTGTTAAGGTAGTATTAATTATTATCTGATTTTGATGTTTTTAAGTGCTGAGATACCAAAAATCTTATATGTGATTATTATCTTGTTACAATTTTTTAATAGTGTGAGTAAAAGAAATTGCAAAATGTTACAGAGCCCAAAAATTCGTAATGTTTACGGGAAGGGATGTTTGAACCCCTGAAATCAGACGCTGGGTACGCCATTGTAGATAGGCCTACTCAAGTCCCATCTATTTGTTCATTGTTTTCTGTTTCAGCAAGTAGCAGTTAATTGACAAATTGTCTGGTCTTGAGTATATTCAGGCCAAAGGAATCCTAACATGCAGTTCAGTGAACACACTCACACAAACACACACACATATATATATTTATTTATATGTATACATAATCGACTACGTCTAAAAAGAAGGTCTAATATTAAAGGGTAATATTGAGTCCTATTGTGTAGTGTAGGCCTATATGTATGGACATGAACTAATATTTGAACCTAGATGGATATGATTTAGCACACGAATCCAGATTCCTTTCGCGAAAAGTGCATTGCTCTAGCAAGGTAAAGAGTCAAGATAATATCGCAACATGGGTTTAGATCCATAAATTTTATAATATTTGTATAGTTCATATAAAATTAGTGTTATAAGTAAGGGCCTGGAAATTACGCGGATTCAACGACCTGCTGGCTGGCTTCCACAGTCATATGTACACTATGTCCTCAGATACTTGTACATTGTCTGCTGCTCCAGTGAGTGGACAGTTGTACATGTGACAAGGTAGCGCGCGAGTCAGTGTGTGTTTTCGGGCGTGCCTGTTATTGGTTCACAGTCCTCAAGGACAACTTCAATAAATAGTGACCCAATCGCGTAAGTAAACGTTACGTACTGAAGATTCAAATCTATTTTTTTCTCGAAATTAATTCTTGAAATTTTCTTATCACAAGTCATAAGGGCTGCTGTAAATATTATAACTGATAGCCCGTCTTTACAGTTTATATGCAAACAATGGTTACACCCAAGCCAGCGATTGTGTAGCCGCGTCTAAATATTGATACTTAGAGCCCACGATTTTTGGTGAAAATAATTCTGCAACAGTTTGTTTCAATGCCTTACGTGCACATCTGCAGCTATACTTTATGGTTATTGGCAGAATGTAGGCGTGGCTCATTTGACTGTGCCAACAGGAACAAGGTTACTGCGACACCACACGTCTGTGATTTGCGGGTGGAACCATAAGATGCTGAGAGTTAAAAACAGCCAATCACTGGCCATGAAGCAGAGTTGCATATGTGCACACAAGGCATTGAAACAAATTGTTGCAGAATTCTTTTCACCAAAAATCGTGGGCTCTATTGATACTGCATTTACCTAATGTTTTATTTGATAAGCTGGAAATATTCAATAATTGTTCGTGTTGCTAACTTAACGACTGTAAAGGGAAGGCATGTTATACACAACGTATGATTAAGTGCGTCGTCTACCTGCGCGTTAGAGGCTCAGAAACGACGGAGACGTACAGCCCGCGCCACCTATGCTGGCGGCTGGCAAGTGGGGAACGTCGAAGAGAGGATAGGCATTCATTACTAATATCGTTTTCTATTCTAATGCCTATGCACTTGAGGTCGATGTTTCCATTCCGGGGTATGCTGAGCCTTGACTTAGTGATCGGATTCATGGAATGCCCTCCACCTTTCCAATAGCTGCCAACCGCCAACTAAATTGGCGCGCACTGTAAGGGCGACCTTGAAGTGCGCATCAAATGCCGCAGCGCCCCAACGATCCAAGTGCTGAACTAGTACACAACGGTTTTTACTATGGGACTTAAAAGCGGTGATTGAAGTACGGCAGTCTGAAAAGGCCTTTGGATGACTTAGAAACGGTGTTGTTAATGGACGTGGTGTCTTAACAATGAGGTTCCGACCTTTTCTGGAGCTTTTCGTACGTTGGCACAGTGGGTACAGCGGGTGGAATATTTTCGTAGAAGAAACCAGTTAACGAACACACTTCAACGCGCTTCAAGCGTGGGGTAGGCGGTGCCCTTAAGGCCGCCGCCTACCACACGCTTCCAATGCACCGCAGTGTGTTCGCAAACAGGTTCTTCCTACGAAAATACTCCACGTGTGCCCGTTGCGCCAACGCACGAAAAAAAAACCTTCAGACAAGGTGGGAACCTGATTGTTAAGACGCCACGCTAATTAAAAACACGATTTCTAAGCCCTCCTACATATCTAAAAACGGCGTTTTCAGGCTGCCGTACTTCAAAGTGTACTAACTGGATGTATGTGAAACTCAGATTGCGACCTGCACTGGACTTAGTTGCAGGCTTACCACCAATAAAAGTATATGGTCACCGCTTAATGTCCCGTAGTAAAAATCGTTCGGCGGGAAGCTTGTACGCTAGTTCAGCGCTTGGCTCGTTGAGGCGACGCGGCATTTGATACGCGCTTCATGGTCGACCTTACTGCTCCGCCGCTTTTGAGCCTCTCACACGCGGGTAGGCGGCCCCCTTAAGAGCCCTATATAGCAGGCGCTAGATGCCGGGTTTGAGGTACGGAAATATGCAATAAGAACGAAACTGGCTAGTGCGTCAACAACCTTGTCGCCTTTACGCACGTGCTGTGTTTCGGTCATTGGCGTTTTCCTATGTAACTTCAAGCGGTGACCATACTTGCTTATTTACGAAAATCCAAAGTACAGTCCAAGTCATATATGTATTTTTTTTTATATTTCCAGTTGGTATTTTTTACGTGACAACAGTCTGAAAATGACGTTTGCAGCAGCTTTGAAGTGTCGCGAAATCGTGTTTACAAGCATGGTATCTAGACAACAAAAAAAAAAGAGAAGCGTAGTTTTTAATGTGTTTTCTTTTCGTTGGTAAAGATATCGAACACACGTTCAGTAGTATTTCTTAAAAATACTTCCCCTTAACACGCTGCAACGCTGTTCATTGGCCCCATTTGTGTAGGGCTCTTAAGCACATGTTATTAACCAGCAATCACCCTTCATATTGTTGGCGATGTTGTGTATAGCTTGACGAGATTCGCTCGAGTGGCGTGACGAATGTTCCAATGCTTGTTCCGGCCACGCTGACTATAGGCCGTTCGGAATAAAGTGAACACTAAATATTTAACCTTTGAAATATATCACAAGCTGTAACTACATACAATTCAACATTACCGATAGTCACTTTACTGCTTGTATGGTTGGCAACGAAATAACACAACATAGTTCCGTGTTTATTCGTATTTAAATACGACAATACTGATACAAAATCAATAGACAGCGATATAATTGTATTTTATATAATTAATTAACTTCTTTTTTTATCAAACTATATAGGTACCTATCGACTGAACAAGTTATCTTACACGCGTAAACATAAAGTGACGTGTCCCAGGAGGTTACACTTTTCCTGTCGTTAGCTGTTACACGCTGTAAGATATGAATTGGCTGGAAATAGATCTTGAGCAGGGCTTTTCCGAGTGCTCACTTTATTCCGAACTGCCTATACGTAGGAACATTTAGCATTTTAAAACAATCAATGCTATTAAAAAGTTTGTGAGGGTAAATTTAACAGGTAAAATTAAATCTCACTATGTTTTGTATGGAAAATTCGATAAGGTAAACTAACCATGTATCATAATCGTAATATATCATAATATCGTGACAAACCACTTTGCGGGCTTTACAAAACTAGGAAGGATCTGTACACCAAGTTCATTAAATTACCAACAGAGATCAGGCATGCGTAGTTTCGACATGTATTGACCTAAGTATCACACATAACTACATAAGATTACATTTGAAATGCTTACGGGTGTTCAAGTGCGATAAAATCATAATTTTATAATTATATGAAATAATGTTAGTTTTGTAGACGATACCTGTGAGTGCAGTTTCCTCTTACCCAACAATTTTACCGCGCGTAGTTTTCTCATAACGGTGCGTCGAATTCAAGATTGGCATGTTCTGCTGCCATGCAAATAGTGAAAACCAATTGACTTACGTAAGTGAAATAATTCACTCTGAAATAACATGCCACGGGCTCCATAGGAGAACATTTCTTAAAAATCACATCAACTAATTTTGTTTTTAAAAAAACCTGCTGAAATTTAAAATTTTTTCCTGTACCTTTACGATGTTTTTAATTAAAAATATTAGGCCAACGTTACGGTCATTTAAATACTTCATTGCATAGCTCTTGGGATGTAATATCACAGTGAATTATGTTATTCAAGTAGGTCAGTTGGTTTTCACTATTTGCATGGCAACAGAACAAGCAAATTTTGAATTTGTCGCACCGTTATGAGAAAACTATGAAAGCACGAATTGTTAGGTAAGAGGAAACTGTATTCGCAAGTATCGTCTGCAAAACTTACACTATTTCATATAAATATAAAATTATGAATTTATCGTACTTGGACACCCTTAAGACAGTTTTGTTACTGAAGTTCGAAGTCTTAGTATCACGAAATAGGGTAGGTTTACCCAATTTGACGATCATTATAAGATTTTAGGTGAAGAATCTTAAATGTTCGATCTTAAATGGCAAAAAGCTACGCTGGCGATATTTAGCGACCGACGGATGTCGGATAAGTCGGATGACCAAGGTGCTCCTAGTAGCCAATAACGGCACTTGTTTGTAAAAATATTTAAGAGAATTTCTCATGTGTAGGACAAGACTAGATGGTGGGCTGCAGCAGCATAACCAAATGACAGTTGAAATCATACGAAGTGGGATAAATATGGCCTACGAAATTGAAAAAGTATAGTGCGGCCAGCAGAATATTATTCGTTTATTACATTATTTAATATATTTTAGGATTTTTTTAATTTTTAATATTTCGGGAAGTTTTGGGACAATTTTAAAAATGTTATAAATTTAGGTCAAGAACAAAGATCTGGGAAAAAGGTCAAAGGTCACGTGACTCCTTCCGCTCATTCAACGAATTCCCGTTCCACAATAGGCCTAAATATTCTTCTTGAATTATTTAAATTAAATAACTGTGCTAGTTCTAGATACCTGATGAATACAGAAGGAAATTAATTATTTTTTTTAAGTTGCTTAGGCCTACGTAGAACAAAATGTCACAAATTTAAAAATAAAATACGTAATAATCTTTGTGTAGTCACAAATGAATCCATAATTAGCTCAATTATACATATTTTTTGTAAATCGTGTTATTTCCGGGGTGAGAATATTTCAAACTATTTATAACATCAGAAAAAAAGTAAACTTGCACCGTTTATATGACGAAACTATTTATTTTACTGTCAAGAATTTGAGCAGTGATTAGTGCTAATACAAAGTTACGAATTGCCTTTCTTTCGAGTAGACTTCGTTATCTGCCTACTAAGCTAGCAGACACGGCGTTTAAAAAGGCAATCAATGTTGTTACGTAACTTTCCTCTTAACGCCTCAATTTTAAATACGTGGTCAACTATGTTAAATAAAATATATTATAAGTGAAATTTTTGGGCGAATACTGTGTTTAAGAAACTTTACAAATTATATATTTCTTAACGCTTAGTATTTAATAAGAAATTTTAGAATTAATATTCATTCCGAAAAACAAGTGAAATTTTGAAACTTTTTTAAATTACAACACTTAATTTTAAAATATACGTAAAATATTATTGTTTTAAAGCGATCACTTAAAAATTGTTCCATTGAGAGTTAATTTATTTTAACATTGATAAAGCATTTTATCTCCATGACTAGCAGATGGTGAGGCGGATCACTAAATGATGTTAGAGTGCGATAAAATCATAATTTTATATTTTTATGAAATATTGGTAGTTTTGTAGACGGTAGTTGTGAGTACAATTTCACTTTACAAAAAGATTTAGCTCACATTTAACGGTGTGTCAAAATCAAAATATGCATGTTGCGCTGCCATGCAAATACTGAAATCCAACTAATTTACTTTATTGAAATAATCCACAGACAAATAACATGCAATGGGCTATGTAACATACATATTAAAAAATTTTCGCTTAACTATTTTGATATTTAAAAAAAAATGCTAAATTTACATATTCTTCTATGTAATTTTGGATATATTTTTAAATTCAAAATATTAGGTTGCGGGTTTCCGAAATTTTTTATTATGTATTCCATGGCATGTTATTACACTGGTAATTACTTATTATTTTGCATTTTTCTTAATTCCTACGTAATTAAAATTTTGGTAATATTGAACTGAAAAAATTTCAATAGGGACGTAGCTAACTACTTTACCTTTCATTACGTACATTGTATTCGAAACATTAAAGTACAGCTGTGAAATAATTAAGCTAACTTAAAATGTAACATAAATATTCTGTCGCACCAAATTATAAACACTAATTTATTCCCAGTACCGATTTCACCCAATAGTATGCGACTAGTAGAACAATGTAATATTTCTATAAAGAAATATTGCCGTTTGTTCGTCATATCCTTTATTTGCTAAACAAAAAACTAATATTATTAACAAAACAGGTGACACAGCCTCTTAAGTAAGTCAATTGGTTTTCATTATTTGCATGGCAGCGCAATATGCAAATTTTGACTTTGACACAACGTTGTGAGAAAACTATGCAACTTGAAAATGATTTTGGGCTTTTTAAATGCTTGTTGCAATGAGAGTTTACAATTACTATTTATTGGTTTTGTGGACATACACCATTGCTCGTGTTTTGCCGATCAAACTTGTGTAGAATGACAAAGTACAAAAAAAACTACATAAAACAAACCAAAAAAATCCCAGAAGAATTTTGTCAGATTTTTTTTTTTTTTTGTGAAAGGAAACTGCACTCGTAAGTATTGTCTACAAAACTAGCACTTTTCGATAAACACAGAAAATAATGATTTAATCGCATGTGAACGTTCTTAAGGTTGCCGCCTAGGTGAACGTATTTTAAGCATTTGAGGCCTAGAAGTGAGGAAGCGTGTAAGGTCAACACAAAACGCGCGAGACGTCTCCACCTAGCCTCTATGCGCATGTCATTGCACTGGCGTGCAGTCTCCTCGTCGACAACGCGCCTCTATGCGAGCTTCAGGAGTGACCCTATCTTTGTGTGACGTATTATTAAAGATAAAGGAGTATTGTACACGCATATAAACGTTTAAATGATTCTGAGCCAAGATTTTCATGATTAGAAAGGACTGCAAAAACATTTTTTTTCGCCTGTTTTGGTTGTTAGAGAATGTGCATTAATAATGAATAGTGGTGGACCTGAAATGGTTATACACACGTGTAACGTGCTCTGAATGCTATCCTATGGCAGACGTTACTCATGCGCGCTGAGCAGTTTTAGAACAATCTTGTAACGACCGAAGATCCGCACGCCACACGGCACCCTCGGCAGGCGGCCACGTTTAAATGCGTCAGTACCTAGGATGGCATTTCATGATCTATATTGTGCTAAAATTGTTGTGACCGAAAAATAATTAATTTGCTGTCATTTCTTCATATTTAAATAAGTATATGTACAGACACTATAAAAAGTGTATGCGTCTATAATACTACTTTATCTTTAATATTGTTACAAGTTTGAGACAAAAACTTTATATGTGGGCAATTCCCATGAGTTCTTTTGGGATAGAGGTGTTACAATTCTAAATAAAAGGGTTGAATTAAGTTATTGATTTACTAGCTCACAGAGCTTACAAAAACACAAAACAGCAATCAACTATAACTTTTACAACACAATTAGTTATGCACACAATTACTCCTGTGTCACAGACACGTTAATTAACTTCGTCAATTAAAGCACAAAAATGCCTATCATCAATTAGTTAAACACTACAAATCACAATAAAATTCAGTCATATATCCAATCAACAGTCTCTCAAACAGTGACAGTGTACAACCTTAATAGTCCGCAGTGGTGATTAATCGCCGTGTGCTGCGCAGCAGCCCGATTACACCGCTGTCTTCACTCTTGAGGTCTTCGGTTCGGCTCCCGTCGCGCACCTCCTTCTTCGCTCGTCAGCCCGCCGCAGCAGTCCTCTTGGTTCGCCCAACACTGCTCCGAAGGTAGCCACCTTCCGCCTCACAGTAGACTCTGACGTCACCAAGATGTCTTCACCAGTCTATCTCCACAACCATAGCACCTTCCTCTAGCACGACCAATAGCGAACTGTCCCGAATTTGTCGATTCAGCCATTATATACCAGGCAAAACAGTCGGGGAATTACCGCATTACAGGGGTCTAAAATTAGACATTTCATCATCATGTTTCGGACGTGATCCGAGTCACGTAGGCCGCTTCGCAGGGTGAAAACGCAGTTGGGACAGGTATCTATGACGTAGTCTCGGCGAGATTCCCACTATGAGACACCCTGGCTTTGAGTCATGGGCCAGCCCTCAAGGTGTTTCGACACAGGCCCTATCCAGCCCGCCCTCAGAAACACAGCATGCAACAATATTACTTCCTGAAATAATAGAATCACAAAGGCGCACTATCGGCGAGAAGACTGCAAACATATAGACTAGGTTTCAGAGTGATTCCTGCGCTATTTTGCACTTAGCGTTCCGCAATTGCAGGTTTTGGACGCTCGAAATGCCTCCACCCTTGCGACTACATTAAGCGGGTAGTTCGTTAATATATTGTTAGCCTACTTCCGAAGAAAAAAGTAGGCTTATGAGATCACCTTCCTGTCTGTGTGTGTCTGTGTGTGTCCGTGGTTGTGTCCCCCACCCCCTAAAAACGTTTGAACCATTGAACCATATTATATGGAACTTTGTACACATATAGTACGTAGAAACCTAACTTGACTTTTATATATTTCAACCAGTCCGTTTTATTTTTTTTTTCAAAATGGCGGCCGTTTAACATTTTTCGATCAAGCAATGATATCGAAGGAACTGTATTTTAGAATTTCATCAAAATGTACACTAAAAGAACCTAGTAATATATATTGACTGTTATGTAATTGGTTCATGCAATGTACACGTTTTCAAAAAAGCAGCTATTTCCCTAACAGCATGGGTGGTACTAGAAACGTCGCTACAACGTTACAACATGCCAAATTGGTTACACAGTCCATCGACATGTTTCCTACACGAGCCATAAATGTTACGTTGGTAACGTTGCAGACGGACTTCGTAGCACGTTTCCTGCATGTGCCAAACATGTTATGCAGGAAACGTGGCAGATGGGACCGTGCAGCATGTTGCCTGCACGTGTCAGACATGTTACACGGGCTACATTGGAGATGTGGCCATGCAGCATGTTGCCTACACGTGCTAGAAATGTTACATAGGCAACGTTGCAGATGGGACCTCGCAGCACGTTGTCTGCATGTGCCAGAAATGTTACATGGGCAACGTTGCAGATGGGACCTCGCAGCACGTTGTCTGCACGTGCCAGAAATGTTACATGGGCAACGTTGCAGATGGGACCTCGCAGCACGTTGTCTGCACGTGCCAGACATGTTACACGGGCAACGTTGCAGATGGGACCGCGCAGCAAGTTGCCTACACATGCCAGATATGTTACACGGGCTACATTGGAGATGGGGCCATGCAGCATGTTGCCTACATGTGCCAGAAATGTCACACGGGCAACGTTGCAGATGGGACCTCGCAGCACGTTGTCTGCACGTACCAGAAATGTTACATGGGCAACGTTGCAGATGGGACCTCGCAGCAGAAATGTTACAGTTTAACTTTTCCCACAATCTCAGTTAGTTTCATTTCTGACCTACCAGTACCATACATGAATAATGGTTATTGGTTAATATTTACATGTAAAATTAATTCAAAAAAGCTGTGTTTTACATGAACTATTACAGTATTTCATTTACTCTATTTTAAAAATCTTAAAAATTGGGAAATAGTATTTAACATTGTAAAACAATTTAGCATTCACTTAATTATGACAGGGATGGTAAGCATTTTATTTTATTTATGTACCAGAAATAGTGTACTTCATATCAGTGATTGTGCATCCAAACGCACAATATCAGTACAAATAGTAGTCATTTTTTTGTAATCGCATTTCGTCATCGTTCTGATATTAAGTGATGATATTGTAGATATGTGTACTTTGCACAAAGGTATATGGAAGATAAAAAAAAAATTGATCTAGAAGTTTTGAAATAAGGCTGTTCATGTTACATAAATGTGCTAACCATGTGCTTCCGAAGTGCTGGCAGCGTGCTGGCGACGTGCAGGCAACGAGCTGGCGATGTTCAGGCAATGTGCTGGTGATGTTCAGGCAATGTGAAGGTGACATGCAGGCAACGTGCTAGTGACATGTAGGCAACGTGCTAGCGATGTGCAGACAACATGCTGTTGTAACGTTGCCTTCCTGAGACATTGACATGTTTCCTGCGCCTATTCTGCACATATGCTTGACATCCTGACATGTGGCAACGTTACAATGTTACAGTGTGACGTGCAGGCAATGTGCAGGCAAACTGCTGTGCTGTTAGGGTTTTTAAATTTTTAGGCTATTACGACACCGAGAAAATACCTTCCCGAATTTTATTAAACTTGGTACACACATACCACGTATTAAGCTGACTTTACTTTTATGTATTTCAGTCATACTATGATCATGTTTTCAAAATGATGGCCATTTTTATATTTATAGCATAGTATAACATATCTTAGGAAATATTTTTCAGAATTTCATCATACTTGGTACACATATACTACATACAAAACGGACTTGATTTTTGTTTATTTCTTTCAACCTGTGTTCATATTTTCACAATGGTTGCTATTTTTATATCTCTAGCATAGTATAACATATTTTATGAAAAGATTTTTCGGAATTTTACCAAACTTGGTGCACATAAAACTACATACAAAGCTGACTTTACTTTTGTGTATTTCGTTCAGCCTGTGTTTATACTATCAATACGGCGGTCATTTTAATAATGTTAGTATTCTATTACATATATTAGGGAAAGTTTTTCTTAACTTCATCTAATTCAGTACTAATATAAAATTAGTATGCTGACTTCACTGTTGTTTATTTAACTCATCTTGTATATATTTTTTCATTATGTGGCTATATTTTTAGTTTGATGTAACTGAGGCAATTGTTTTCCTATTTTTAATAGTCTTGGTTCACATACACAGCTTGCAAATATGACTCGACTTTTGATTGCGTTTTCTCGTTCACTTAATATTAATATTTTCTTAATGGTAGTTATTTCTTAATATTTAGAATAATTTTATGTATCTGAGGAATCGTTTCTTTTTTTATTTTATTAAACTTAGCACACGTATAGTAATTAGCATACAGACTTTTGTGTAATTCGTTACTCAAGTGTTCATATTTTGATGTCTACCATTTTTTTTTATTTTTACATAATATAACATAAATTCTGGAAATATTTTTCTTGATTCGCATATTCAACTTAGTTGACTGGACTTGCGTATTTCGTTTATCCTTCGGTAACATTTTGAAAAGGGCGGCCGTTTTTAATCTTTAGGAGAGGAAGGTGTCTCAGAAAATGTGTTCTTCAATTTTATCAAACTGGGTATGTGTATATTCTTTAGTAAGCTGACTTATATTTTGTTTACTTCGTTTATCATGTGACTTAATTAATATTGTTGTTTAATATTCCTAGATGTACATGAGCGATTTTATCTTTCAGGGTTATTTTGTAACCACATCGAGGGAAGTTTGCTTATCAGTTCTGTTGGTATTTTCTTGATTTTTGTTTTGAGTATGTTTTTTTGTGATTAAAGAAATTCAGAGGTTAACACGACTTACGGAAATAGTAAACAGAAATTTTTAGCTGAAGTGAGCTCATTGTCGTCTATATTTTCTGATGTGAATCTTAAGTTCATAAATATATAGTTTCACCTTAATTACTACTTCACAATTCACGACAGTAATATCTACAAAACTTTAACCTTTAAAAAAAGGTTAAGACATACGCTGTGCCTCAATTGGCTTTTATTTAATAATTTTATATACAAATAAACTGCGGAAAACTTAACTTAAAGTTTGCACGGAAATTCCTTCCTTGAACGATGGCTTGTTTAGTGGGCTGTCAGTCCATCTTATTTTCCCGGAGAAGGAGCGATATAAAGTTGTTAAAGTGGTAAAAAATTATAAGATATTTTTATGAACAGGTGTTAGTTCTGTGGACGATACTATTATGTACAGTTTCCTCTTACAAAACTATTTTATCTCTCATAGTTTTCTCATACCTGTGCGTCAAAGTCAAAATTTGTATGTTACGCTGCCATGCAAAAAGTGAAAACCAATTGCTTTCTTAAGAAAAATTATTCGCAGTAAAAATAACATGCCATAGGCTATGTTACAACTTTTTTTTTAAATAACTGATGGTTAATAATAAATGTATTTTAAAAAATGACCGGGTTTGCTACTTTTGTGTTGTGTAATTTCGCGAAAATTTTAAAATATTCAATATAATAGGTTGTGGTTTTCTAATAGTTTAATTACTGACGTGCCTCATAGGAATGCAGAAGAAGAACCATGAAATGTTTTATTTAAATACGTAAATTTGGTTTTCACTATTTGCGTGGCAGCGAAGTAAGCACATTTTGACTTTGACGCTCTGTTATAAGTAAAGTATGCAAGCTAATACTATTTTGTAAAAGGAAAATGTACTCACACGTATAGTCTACAAAACTAACACTATTTCATAAAGATATAACAGTATGATTTTATCTTACTTGAACACCGCGTTCTGGTATGAGCGCCTGGCAGCGAATGCCTCACTGACATTGTTGTTGAGCAGCATTGCTGCTGAATGGTAGCAGCTTCCCTGTTCCACAAACCTCCATCAAACACAAACTGGCAAGGCCTTCCAGCTACGTGGCTACAAACAACGCAATCACCCCGCGTTTTACGCTCGCTTCCGCGCGGCTTTTAAACTGCTCCGGGATTTCACGGGAAGTGAGGGGGGGACGGGCGTTTGTTCCCCTCGAAAGCGGTGGCCATTAAAACGAGTATTTCGGTTCTGCTGCAAACTCCCTGGTGTTCGCTTCCCTCCCCGTGCAACACACTCACCTGCCCGGGAGTGAATTAATGATATCTCCGCAGTCAGGAAATATGATGGGACTCGCCCTGCACAATCGATGTTTATACATCGCGCCTACAGATTTATCAACTGTATCGTGCGCTGTTTCCTGCGCGTCTGGCACAAGCACTGAGGTCCGGACGTACAAAAACACGAATTATGCTACGATAACCTTGCTAGAATCTCGTATGTGCTCTGTAGTTGCGATTCTGCTTCATATATTCTGTATATCATTAACTCAATTGAAGCAGGGCCATTTTATGAGAATGTGAGGCCTGGGGAAACACAAGTCGGAGAACCACCGCCCCCCGTTTTTTTTTTTTTTTTTTTTTTTTCAACTTTTTATTTGCAGTGATAATTTTAAGGTACGGCATATTGATCTTAGTATTGTCACGTAGTAACTAATGTAAACATTACATATACAAGTACCACAGTAAAATTCCTTCAGTTCACACAGAAATATTACAAATATACAGTATATGCGAGCAAAGCAAAAATAATGCAAGTTACTAAAATGCAGTTCTTACAAAACTAAATAAATACGTCGTATTGTTTTAGCACACCCATTTCAATTATTGATAATTCCTTTTTTTTTAAATTCAAAAGTGAGGCCCTTAGAATGTAGGTCCGGTCCAACAACATCAAATGCCAACACCAAGTTACTGATCACTGCATTGTGTAAAACAACAGGTTTGCAAATTGCGTGCAAATTACGGTATTTAGTTTATATTTCCTACAGTAGAACGTATTTTAAAAATGAAATTTAACTACTACAACCCCGTGATCAAATAGTATTTTTTCAATTAAATGAGTTACATAGGGTCTATAATTGCAATATTTGCACTCTAAATACAAATCAGTGGTTACAACAATCAGTGACATGTAGGGACCTGCTAAATTCGCGTTAATATTTGGTAACAGACTAGACTTAGCAGTCCTACATGTGTGTGTATATATATATATATATATATATATATATATATATATATATATATATATATATATATATATATATATATATATATGAGAATAAATTGGGCCTAGCAACGTGTATGACGGCTTTACAGGAGGTGGTCACTCAAACTTGCAACTTTTAATTATTGGACAGATACATTTTACCCGGCGCACTACTGCAATTTTTGCCTATGGGTAGATCCATGAACTTACTGCGAAAATAATTTTGACCCAGTTTGTTTCATTGTCTTACGAGCACATCTACAGTTCTACTTCATCGTCAGTGATTGGATATTTGAACTGTCACGTGTCTTGGGCTTCTACCAGCAAATCACAGACGTGTATAGGTGGTTCGGGATAAAGTGAGCATCCCTGTTAAAGTTCTATTTTCAGATAATTCGTATCCTTCCGCGCGTAACGGCTAACGACGGGGCATGTCTAACATCTCTGGACACGTCACTTAAATATTGTGCGTTGTACAGTCAGTATGAATCGATGTAGTTTAGTACAAAGAATGGTTTATTAATTACATGAATTTGTCGATTTCGGTTGATTTTGTTTCTCCATTGTTGAAATTAAACGGAAAAACACAAGGGACTATATTGCGTAATTTCGCTGCTAACCATACAAACAGTAATGCAACTATAGTTAATGTTGAATTATATGCAGTAACAGCTAGTGATATATTCAAAGGTTAAATTTTTAGTGCTCGTTTTATCCCGAATGACCTGTAGTATCACAGTAGCCTTGCTGTGGTTGGTAGAGTCAAATGAGAGACGTCACTTCACAAAGACACGCTGCCAATAACCATGAAGCATAGCTGCCGATGTTCGCGTAAGGCATTGAGACAAAGTGGAGCAAAATTATTTTCGCAAAATGTCCATAGCCCTACCAATGGGGGAAGTTGGACGAGTATATTACCGTTTGGAATCTAGCCTGGTGACAAGAAATAACGAGAATTTTGCATGTCTCTGGTGATATGTTAATCACTGAAATTACAGTTAAACTCGCCAGTCCGATTCTGACTGATGAAATAGTACAATTCACTAAATATCAGTTAACAGATAGGTGAAACTCGCTGAGAATAAGTAGAAATTACTTTTTTTAATCAGTTGTTTTTAGTCATTGAAACAAACAGCGTGGTTTCACCGACAACAGCTGCTCCTTTTTGAACGAAACGACAGGAATTTCGCCGACGTGAGTCATTTCTCACTTACTCGAGTTTATGGTGTTCAAATTACAGTATCAAATGACTAAAACTGTAATAATGTACACAAATACAACTAACAAAACCATAATGGTCAACGTATACCATTTGACAATTCTTCGTTGCAATATCAACTGTAAAAAAAAACCACGTAGGGAAATATTTCATTGACGTGAAACTACTCGCGTCTTTACGTACATCCCACGTTACGTACCAAGAGCAGACCTCAGTCGTCATAACGTGGTTAGGAGCACTACGAGAAACTCAAGAAGTGTCGAAGGTCGAGAGTATCTGCCACGTCCTCCAACGTAGCAGTGTCACAGCTGACAACACCTACCATCACTATTGTATTTCACTACTAGGTGCGCAGTGCTGGCGCGAGCAAGCATAGGGATTTATAGGTTGAATTATGTTCAGTGGAGACCATTGACCTTCCACGTCATTCAGAAAAAATATAACAATGATTATAAATCAAACGGGCCATTAAATTATAAACCTGAAGGAATTGTTTTATAACCGACTTCGCCACGGGTGACAATAGGGAATATGTTTTATATGCATGTGTATATATATATGTATATATATATATATATATATATATATATATATATATATATATATATACACACACACGCGCGCGCGCATATAGGATGGCCAGGAACGGCCCCTTAGTAAGTAAACAGCGTGAACCCTGGGCTAAATTGAATACGAAAATGTTGTACGACATT
Source organism: Medauroidea extradentata (assembly GCA_003012365.1). Taxonomy (NCBI): domain Eukaryota; kingdom Metazoa; phylum Arthropoda; class Insecta; order Phasmatodea; family Phasmatidae; genus Medauroidea; species Medauroidea extradentata. The sequence continues at coordinate 19,371 of PNEQ01058938.1, read as the reverse complement.
TAAATGCACAATGTGGCAACACTGCACGGAGAAATTGCCCTCTTGTGCTCAACGTCCAGTAATTATGTTATGTAGGCCTATGCTACGTCAAGAAAACCTGACCGATGTTTGGATTGTTCGGGATTTTAAGCTACACCCACGCAATATGATGGTCAGAACAGTAGTAATAGGGAAATATCTTTGGAGCGGTGCAAGACGGGACTTACTTCAGCGCTGTGTTGCCACATGGTACATGTAAAATTTCATCGTACATAATTTTGCCTACGTTTTCGTCTCTAATTTAGCCCGAGATTCGCGTGATAGCTACATTTTCCCCACCTAAAAGTACCCATTTGATGGACCTAACATGAAAAGTAGGGAAGCTTACTATGCCGTTGTATCTGGACATCCTGCATATGCGTGTGTATATTTGTGTGTGTGTGTGTGTGTGTTTGTGTACACGTGCTGTTTCACCTCGTACAGCTTTAAAAACTGTCGACCTAAAACAAATGAATAAAATATCTCATAAATGTTTTTTTTTTGTACAATTGCCACACTCACAGTTAAATAAAACCTGTTACGTGATACTCTGATGACAACTGTAAAACGTTGCGCTGTAGACTATTTGTGAAAATAATTTGTTTTAGGCACGTGTAACAGAACACGCTACTAATATTTTTATGTCTAAATTGCATTCCGCCGAAAAAATACGACACAGACTTCGTTGTAGATTTTAACGTTATTTTTACGTGAGCCCGGAACAAGTGTGAATGCTTTTATTTTCTAAAAGTTCTATTATTTTTTAATGACGAAAATATTAAATACCACGACGTTAGGAGAAACATTCTTAACATACATAATTGAAGCTTATCGTTCTGACGACAACAATCGTGAAATATAAACACGCGGTGATTTATGTAGTTTTTATTATTCTTAAGGTGGCCACCTTGATCGGCGGACTTCGTGCGTTCGAGGCTTGTAAGTGCGGACAAAACACACGCTTTACGCATCGTCCTAGCCTCTAAGCGCAAGTGACCTAACAAGCGGTGTGTCTTCTCGTCAATAGCTTGCCTCTGTGAGACATTCAGTGTTGGTCTGATCATTTAAGTTTGTGGCGAAAATATGTTTGCACCACTTCATTTCAATGCCTTATATGTAGGGCCACGATTTTGTCGCGAAAAGATTTTTGCCCCACTTTGTTTCAGTGACTCACGTGCACATCGGCTGTTCTGTTTCAAGGTTATTGGCAGCGTGTCTTTGTTCAGACACGTTTCTCATTTTACTGCACCAATCAGAATAAGATTATTGTGAGTCTGTACGTCTATAATTTGCCAAGGCAAGTGAGAGTAAAACCATACAACCACAGACGACGTAGCAGAGCTGCAGGTGTGCACATGACGCATCGAAACCAAATGTTAAAAAAATCTTTTCGCCATAAAATCGCGGCTCTACTTATATGCGTATCTGTGGCTCTGTTTCGTGGTAAAATATTGGATGTTTTAATTCTGACTTGTCGTGGGATTATATTGGCAAATCACAGACGCATGGTGTCATAATAATCATATCTGATTGGTAGAGCTACGATTTTATGGCGAAAAGATTTTTTGCAACATTTGGTTCCAATGCGTCATGTGCACAACTGCAGATCTTCTACATCGTCTGTGATTGGATGATTTTACTCTCACATGCCGTGGCAAATCACAGGCGTACGGAGTCACAATAAACTTATAACGATTGGTGCAGTCAAATGAGAGATGTGTCTGAACAAAGACACGCTGCCAATAATCATGAATCAATAACTGGCGATGTGCACAGGAGACACTGAAACAAAGTGGGGCAAAAATATTTTCGCGACAAAATCGTGGAGCTACTGATTGGTACTGTCAAACGAGAGACGCGTGTCTGAACAAAGACACGATGCCAATAACCATGAATCAAAGCTGGCGATGTGCACGTAAGACAGTGAAAACAAAGGGTGTAAATATATTCTCGTGTCTAACTCATGACTCTATTTATAACTTATTAGTAGGGCCACGATTTTATGGCGAAAAGATTTTTGCAACATTCTGTTTCGATGCGTCATGTGCACACCTGCAGCTCTGCTACATCGTCTGTGATTGGATGATTTTACTCTCACTTGCCTTGGCAAATTATAGACGTACGGAGTCACAATAATCTTATTCTGATTGGGGCAGTCAAATGAGAAACGTGTATGAACAAAGACACGCTGCCAATAACCTTGAAACAGAACTGCCGATGTGCACGTGAGACACTGAAACAAAGTGGGGCAAAAATCTTTTCGCGACAAAATCGTGGCCCTACTTATTAGTAAAGATAGGGTGAGGGGCCGAGGTTGTCGAGGGGCCAGATCTCTTTCCTCCCATCTAGGCGACCCGCGTTCGATCCCCGACGGACCCGGTCTCGAAGTTTTCGCTTGTGGTAGACGTGGAGTACGTTGCCGTCGTCCGGCAGGTTTTTCTCAGGGAACTCCCGTTTCACCCACCTCCATCGTTCCGTTGCTTCTCCACACACATCTCACCTTCACCTCATCCATTCTTCGTTGCGGTAGGGCGACAGGCAAATATCGTTATTCGAGCAGCCGGCACAACCTTCACCCCGGCCTTCTGTCATACACACCTTGTCCCTGCCAGAAAGCGGAAAAACGCCGTGGATTATCAATAAATATGAAGGTGTACTGTACACATCTATACTTCTTTTATGTTTCTGCACTAATATGTTCACTATCCGTAGAGCAATACGCCTCATCTTTGCCATTTTGATCACTGAGAAACTAAACTTCAGATCCTAATGAAGGACCGGAAATTAAAATTCATGAGTAACGTTCTTTACATCATATTCTTGAGTAGACACCATTTATCGCACGTTGAGCAGTTTTCCAATAATTTTATGTGTCGAAGCTGTACGCGTAGTTCAACGTCCTGAGCAGCTCGTTACATTCTACCAGGTAACATCAACTGTATCTCTAGCATCAGTTTTCTCCCGCTGCGTTTATACTGTACTTCCACAAGTCTTTCACTCTATCCGTGGGAACTCTAATAAAACTCCAGTGAGTGCCAACGATTCCGTTCTCAACTCAGCACCCCCTCCCCTCATCAGAGATTCCTTTCAGTCTGCAAGATCGATCACTCTTATGTGGTTCTTCCGCCCTTCCAGGCCCTATAGGTAGAGCCACGATTTTGCCGCGAAAATATTTCTGCACAGTTTTGTTTCAATGCCTTACGTGCGCATATGCAGCTGTGCTTCATTGTCATTGGCAGCGTGGCACTGTTCAGACACGCATCTCACTTGACTACACCAATCAGAGTAATACAATTGTGGCACCACACGTCTGTGACTTGCCAAAAGAAACCCAAGTCAGTGAGAGTTAAAACATCCAATCAGTGACCATGAAGCAGAGCTGCAGCTGTGCTCATAAGACATTGAAACCAACTGATGAAAAAATATTTTGAAAGTTATCCTATAATCCTCTTGCAACGATTCTGAAAGACAAATTAATGAAATATTCCATTATTTATTTACATCAGGCAGTTTACCAAGAATATATACTACGTTTTGTCGAAGAAGATATATTGATAAAACAATTTGAATAAATGTTTTGGCTCAAAAACTTAAAATACAATAAAATTGTCCAACAATCCCCTTTAACCAGACGTCACTCATGCGCGGGAAACTATTTTCTAATAATCTTATAACGGCCGATTCTCTGCACATCGCTCGGCCCGCTTGGCTGGCGGCCCCAATAAAATTTGCTTCCTTTACCGTCAAATATATACGTCAACATATTGCTTGGAAGTTTGTAGCGTTATAAAACGTAATTTCGTATACATGTAGTGTTTTAGAGAGAATTTAAAAACCCGTTTCTGCCATTCCACGTTCATGCCAAGGGTGATTTTTTTTAATAATTAAACCTTTATTTTGGAATAAAGCATATATTAGGTCGTGTACGCAAATTCAATATTTATCTCACATTTTCCTCTACGGCAACGCTTTTGCAAAAAAAAAAAAAAAACATACGGAGAAAATGTGGTGCATGCAATTACCACTCGATCAGACTTTGTTTCCTCTCAGATAATATATGTGACGTAAACTCACGCACATCCCCGAACGCTAGGGAAAGCGTGAAGTATTCGGGACTACGCCCTTTGTCAACAGTAATTTCGATATTAATGAACCGAAGAACGGACGTGAACGATGAGCTTGTACGCCGCTTGTCAAAACTGATTACGAGCAAATTACCTAACGCATGCGAGCCTCGTCTGAATGCCGTAGTTCACGTTCTCTGTTTCGCATAACCTCAGTTCATTTTTTTCTTCTGATGGTACTACTTATTTCAGAGTTGAATATGTTTTGTGTTACGTCAAGTGACATTTTTAATTCTAAAATTAACCCAGAATGTTTATTTCACCGTATATACTCTAAATGTTGTCTTGCATTGTGACACGAGCATACCAAAATATTAAGAGACATCGCTCTAATTAGCTGTCAGACATTTTTTTATGATTAGGGACACGCGAAATTCGTGTTATTTTCTGACAGCTGACTAGACTCCACGTGACTATAGGCTGGTTCGACGTCTCCCGCTGGCCGATATTGTCGTGACTTGCCGCGGAGAATGCTTATACGGTAGAGAGGCCAGTCTCCCTAAAGACGTAACACACGTAAATGACAACACATAAAAGTTCGTGGCCATTTTAATCGCAGATTATTCTCTGTTCTGTATAGGTCAGTGAAGTTAAGTCTGCTACCAAATGATAACTTGAATTTTGCATGTTTCTGCTTACGATTAGAGACGATGGCCTATCGCGGGAAAACTTGACTGTTTGTAGGGTTTCAATGCACGTTAAACTTATGACAAGATGACTGGTTTTCGCTTGTACATAGAGATATTGCCTATTAGACCGAGCCAATAAGAATCAGGTTATTTTAATACTTTATGCATAGCATTGGACAACAGACAGCTACATTGTGTCAGACGTATATCACCCGATCATTAGGAACTGGAAAATTTCGCGAATTCAATTACCTGTAGGCTAGAATCCATTCTAATATGCATACTCAAGGTCCAACTATTTGTCCACTAGCTGCTACTCTGTGGAACAGCAGACAATGAACGAATAGACGGGGCCTGAGTATGCATAGTAGGCTACAATGGATTCTAGTCTACAGTTCATTGAATTCGCGATATTTTCTAGTCCCTACCGCGATCAGTAGAGCCGCGATTTTATGGCGAAAAGATTTTTGCAACATTTGGTTTCGATGCGTCATGTGCACACCTGCAGCTCTGCTACATCGTTTGTGGTTGGATGATTTTACTCTCATTAGCCTTGGGAAATTATAGACGTACAGACTCACAATAATCTTATTCTGATTGGTGCAGTAAAATGAGAAACGTGTCTGAACAAAGACACGCTGCCAATAACCTGGAAACAGAACTGCCGATGTGCACAGGAGACACTGAAACAAAGTGGGGCAAAAATCTTTTCGCCACAAAATCGTGGCCCTACCGATCATACATGTCGCAAGAAAGCACAGTGTTTTCAAGGGTATGTTGGCACAGCAAATTTTGCCCCACTTTGTTTCAGTGCCTCACGCGCATATCTGCAGTTCTGCTTCGTGGTCAGTGATTGGATATTTTAACTTTCACGAGCCTTGGGATTCTACCGGCAAATCACAGACGTGTGGTGTTGCAGGAACGTAATTGTAATTGGCTCAGTCTAATGATATACGGCTCTTCGTAAAGACACGTTGTCAATATAAACAAAGTTGAATTACAGACTTGCACGTAAGGCACTGAAACAAACTGAGGCAAAATTATTTTAGCGAAAAACAGGGGTCTCTAACCATCATCTCTAACAATGTGGTTACTGCAACACCACACGTCTGTTATTTCCGGGTCGAACCCCGAGACGCTGAGAGTTAAAACATCCAATCACTAACTGCGACGCAGAGCCACAGAATATTTAGGAATACAGAAGTGAAATAGCTGGTAGGACAGCGAACTCAGTCTCACACGCCAGCAAAATGGCTTCCCTGACCAGCAACATGGCGGATACGCCTTCAGCCAATCAGCGTAAAGCGACTGCCCTGCTAGCCGGCAGCCAGGCCAATACGAAACGTGTCGTAACATGCAGAAACCAAACATACACGGGGCTGGAATCAACAACCTCGGTCCGCCAATACGCGGTCAAGTTCGCCCGTATCCAAACGAGCCGCCACGTCATTTCACGTCTGTATTACTATTTAGTCTGTGGCAGAGCTGCGGATATGTTCGTAGGAGCACTGTAACAACCTGGGGCAAAATTCTTTTAGCGAAAAATTTGTGGCCCTCTAGTAGAGTTCAATAACCGAGGAATGAAACCTGCAGTAATGCGACCTCAGTAAAAGCAACATATTCCTGCTGGATGATTCCTGTAAGCCTGTCAATGTCTCGTGTTCATGAGGTACAGTCAGGTCCAATACCGTTTGTCTCGAAACACGATCACGGTTCGCCTCTGCGCCGCTCAATTTTTGTGCATCTTTCTATGGCCCACATAGCTATAGATAGAGCCCGGACAATTTCGTGGATTCAATGACCGCATGTTAGAATGTATTATTCTGTGCTTACTCAAACCCCGGCCATTCGTTCACTAGCTGCTACTAAGTGGAACAGCGGTCAACGAACGAATAGACGGAGCTTAAATGTGATTTTTAACATCCTGAATTATGAGCAAGAAAGTAACGTCAAGCCGGGTTAACTTTGAGACAGGAGGGTTGAGTTAGTGCCGCTCAGAATATCGTATTTTTAGATTATTTGAGTTAAAATAAGTAACTTTAATTCAGCATTATAAACTATATATTTAAACCACCCAATTAAAAATTTAAATTTGTCTACTAAAAAACCACAAAATAAACACTGTAGTATAAGTGGCACAAAGTAACCCCGCTTGACGATATCTTCCTGACCACAAAGCGGTCAAAATACAAAGTGTTCTTTCCAACGTTTATATACCTGTACTCTCATTAGAGATGATGGTTTATCGCGGGAAAACTTGGCTGTTTGCTGGGTTTTAACCCACGTTCAGCCTACCAAAAGCTCACTGGCCTTTCCTTGTACGTGGAGTTGTTAACCTATTTGAATGAGCCAATAAAAATTCCCGCTGATGGTAATATTTAATGCCCGTTTTTGGTCTGATGACAATTACTGAATGTCAGACGTGTATCACCTAATCGTACATTTGAAAGGAACTACAATGTTTTAAAGGGTATGTTGGCAGAAAACATTTTTCGCGATATACCATCATCTCTAACTATCATTATCATCTTCTTAATGAAGAAAATTGGTTTTTCTTCGAAAGCGATATGAGGAAACGTGACTCTGTCCCGACGAAAACAATTTGCTATGAAAATACCTATTTTGCTCGCGCCAGGCTCCAGAGTATCAGTTCCATTTAGGGACACATTTATAGTCTAGCTGTTATTGATAATTAAAATATTCGATAATTTATTCACTTCATAATTGTCTAGAACTCTTTATTATCGCCTATAAATATAGTTTGATAATACTTAAGCAGCAAAATAATTGTTTTCTTCTGACTATTTTCTAAATAAAAAGCAGATATTTTAGGTGAATTTTAATTGGATGAAAATATAAACTGTGTTTGCTTGTACATATTTATGGAGATGTTATAACTATATTATGTAAGGCTAATGTGGAATTTCGTCGTAACATATTTAACCAGATATGGGCAGTCAAATAAAACGCTCGCAAACATACGAAACCACCAGTTGCATTCAAAAATTTCTTATGGCAGTGTTCAACAACCCAAGAACTGGGTTAAGGTTAATGGTATATATATATATATATATATATATATATATATATATATATATATATATATATATATATATATATATATATATATATATATATATATATATATATATATATATATAATACGGTACATGACTACATACATCCGTTTTTAAAGCTTGTTGATAAATGGCTTTCTTAACTATACAATGATAAAAATTAGGTAAGAATTAATTTGTCCATAACTAGGGGAACCGATTTTTCAGTTATCAAAACAAAATAGATTCAGGATAGACACTACGCATTAAAAAAAAACTTCCTAATTTTTTTTTTTTTATTTTATTTGCGTAAACGTATTTTAAGAAGGTTGTCTGATATTTCAAAAATAAACACTATTATTAAAATATTGTAAGAAGAGTTTTATAGTTAAACTTATTTACCACATTAATTTTCAAAATAAGTTTATGCAGATAAACTGCCGCACATCAAACGAGAGCAATATTTCATATTTTGCTTTTCATGACAATATTTTCTATCTCGGCCTCGCCTATTAAAGTTCTTAGGAATTACCGTTTTCATATGTCTACTTTTATCGCATTCTGCATTAAATACGGATCAAACTGGATGATGTTTCATTACAGTTGTCCTAATACTCATCCTAGAGACATGAACTTTTCGCGAAAAGAAATTTGCCTCACTTTGTGTCAGTGACTTGTGTGCACGTCTGCAGACTTGCTTCACGGTCAGAGATTGGATGTTTTGACATTCGTGTGTCGTGGGGTTTTACACGCAAATCACAGACGTGTGGTGTTACAGTAACCTTATTGTGATTGGTACAGTCAAATGAGAAACGTCA
>PNEQ01058938.1:0-10626 GCA_003012365.1 Medauroidea extradentata | reverse complement strand
GTCTACTCATCGCAAATCTTTTATCAAGTTTACTTTTCATTTCAGATTCAGAATTACTTTTTAATTTTTTGTACAATTTGTTAATTTTTCCTGGCCGATGTTTTTTAAGAAGAAAGAAAAATTGGTTGATTTTTAAAACAGATGGTGTTCGATTAGGCCTGCTCCTCTCTAATACATTTAACATCGACATTGTCGTGACAACGCCCTGTGCCTCAATATACGTTTCTTGCGAGGAAGCACATTCAAACCTGCTTCTTATTTCTTGAAGATAGTACAGAAGAGTCTCGTTTATCCAACATTCCGTAGTGTCAAACGTCCCATAGCAAAAAAAAAGTAACGCATCAAACGGCAACACGAAATTTAATTCATGTCAAGTCATTTCCCACTGTTTTTCTCTGTTGTAATACACTAGACTTAGGTTTGCAACGTGTAAAATTTTACAGTACGGTAACATAGCTTCAAGTTTAGCAGGCCCTTTCTTAACACCTCCCTTTCACCCAACATTTTCGTTGATTCGACATTCTTCGGTTCCAGATAAAGGGTCTGTATTACATTTTTGTAAACTTTAAGAGTGATTGGCAAGTTTAAGTTTCACTTATTAATTAAGTGCTCAAAGTTCCGAGAGACCACCGTTGTGGAGAATTTCTAATATTCAGAGAAAAAGTTTAAGAAATTGTCCAACTACGTGGAGTTTTGAAATTTTTAATTTTACCTACGTTGATAATGTTTACTACCCCGTCCCAAAATGTTACGAGAAAATTATTTTGACTTGTTTAAATCTATTCCAGCTGTAGCAATGGAATAAGTTACCTTCTCATGTAAAAACAGAGTTTTATCCTAAGTTTCCTCGGGGAAGATGCCTGTGGCATATAAGTTTTTTTAAGGTTTCGTTAAATATTATCTAAACATTTTAAAGAAACTTATACCTTATTACTGACGTACACAAATCTCCAACATAAATAGTACCTAATCGTAATATAATTTGCACATATACTGAAAAATCACAGCTTTAAAATTCCTTACGTGTTTCATTTTCCCCTAGTTACCTCATACAAATAGGGAAACGTATAAAACTGGTGTTAATGTATTTAAACGATTCTCAAGGGAAATTTGTTATAAAAATTGTTATATTTATGCTCTCATTCGTGTTGGTTTATGTTGTATGAACTACTCATGGTGTTTAACTCCTAAACTCCGTCAAATATGCGGCTCTGATAGACTTAATAAGTTGGTAAGCGTGCGGCAGTTTGGCCGGTAGAGTGTGCTTGTTAGTTCTGGCAGGTGCTTCATCTACACACGGTGAATGACGAGCTTCATAACGCTCAGACAACAATGCAACAATGGCGTCGTGCCGTTCCCTCATGTCCTAAACATATCGCTTTTGTATTGCTCAGGCATTGTTCGTCGAGAGCGGAATTCATCCCGTCTCCGTGCGTTTCCTCATTAACCGCTGATATGATTATTGCGGCGAGAGCTGCTGAGATTGCTTTTGTAACACGAATTCAGTTTATTTGCCCGTGTGACTTTAACACGCTCTGTGTTAAAGCCGTGAATATTATACCAATGACAGGAGATAATTTTTCCCCCGCCCTTCCACAGCTCGAGCGGTATTGTTGCCGTTAAATAAAAAAACTAATTTGTAAATAAACTATTAAGTAGTTCAACTTGATGGTCGATTCCTCTACTCACTATGCAGTAATCAGCGGATTAATAACGTTTTTCACTTATTCCCAATTAGGCAGTTTCAACAAATTAAATCAGTGAAAAATAAATAACGTCTGCTTGGCCATGCTCTCTATAGTTTCTACTTTTCAGCGGTATTAATGTTTTACGTCTAAACGAGAGCAGATATCAAAAATCTGTCTGGCAGATTTTATTGAAATCGTCTGCTCCATGTTGGCTGGTTATTTCAAGGCAGTAAATACTATCGTTTTAGCTAAATATGTAATTAACGAAATACTGGTAATTCACTTTTTAGACAAGCCCGTACAATTTGTTGCTTTGCAAAAATTAGCTACCGCAGCAGAAACCATTTTAAACAAAACTGCGAGACAGATTTTTGATATCTGCTCTCGTTAAAGATGGCGTGGTATATAATTCAACGCTAAGAGCATTAATCTATTACTGTAGGTTTCTTGAACCCAATTTGCGAAAAGTAAACAATACCAATCCTAGACAATAGGTTTAGCCAACGTTTTAAACAAAATTGTTTCCAATGTAACGAACTTCTGAGGCACAATCTCTGACGCCGGAACCTCATGCATTCAACTGCGGCGCAAGAGATCACGCGTAACGAATTAGTAATTCTGGATAAATATTTACTCATAAAGTTGGCAAATACCATTATCTAGGATTGTCATTGAGTATTTTATCCATATTGGCTTCGAAAAAAGTGCAGAAATCAATTGGTGATTTCAGCGTTTATTTACCTACCACACACTCTTAAGCTTAAAAAATATTTATCAGGAAAACAGTATAAACTAAAGAGCATGGTATTAAATGACAATAACTGAATATTCACGTATTATTAATTTTTTAATTGATTCCTAACGAAGAAGTTTGAATAAATTAAATCAGTAAAAAACAATGTTAAATAGTGAATATAAAGTTTTGCAATGTCTGAACTCTAATCAGAGCCAGTGAACGGTCACTGTTATTAGTCTTTTTTTTTTTTTTACTGATATCTAATGGAGCAGTTTCAACAAACTAAATCAGTGAAAAAGCAATACTTATCAGTGAGTGTTCCTTTTGCGATGTCTGCAATCTAAATCAAAATCCGTGAACAATCACAAGTAACCTACAGCAAGAGACATACAAATTTCGCGTCATTATTTCAGGACAGGCTATAAATCACTGGCCTTTATTCACCCTAACTCACTCCGAGACCGACGTTGGCTACACTCCTTCGTTTTTTTGTGTGCCCGCGTTCCAGAATTTGGATAGTGAGCATTGTACAGTTGTTAACTTATGCAACACTTGTACAAGAAACAAAGTTATTTTCCGGTGTCACAGATTGTTCATGGAAATGCTTAATTTCATTTCACGCCGTGTAACTTTGTTGCAATTATACTTTATCATCAATATAATATTTAGTGATAGTATTCTAATTGTTTGTAACACGATTGCATGAGTCCTTGTTATAAACGTACAGGTATAGTAGTTTACGAATGAAGCTGTCTTATGTGCTGATCTGCTCATACCTGGCACATAACGACATGTTGTAGCAATTTGCTAAACATGTGTTCTCGAGCAGCTGGAAAATTGTAGACAACGTGCTGTGTGGCGTGCAGAAGACGTTTCGCAGCTAGGGAAAGCGATATTTTGCGAGTTTATTGACCTGCAAATTACAATCAAATGTCCTATGCATACTCAAGCCCCGACCATTTGACCACTAGCTGCTACTCAGTGGAACAGCAGACAAAGAACGAATAGACGGGACTAGACTATACATAGGTCCGTGGAATCTAGCGTGCGGGTTATTGAAATCGTGAAGATATTCCTCTGCGTAGTATAGCTATAGTTAGAGACATGCAAAATTCGCGTTTTCATTTGGTATCAGACTAAACTTCACTTTCCTATACATAACAGAGCATAATCTGTAGAGCCCCGGAAATTTCGCGGATTCAGCTGAGGAGAGGTTGGATTTCTAAGTCATGTATATGTTGGAAACGGTTTCGATTGGGTTATCGTTTACTAAACGTGACGTTGAGGACTCCAAACCAATGGCGGACATGCATAAAACCACTCATATTCTCCCGCGCTACATCGTCAAATGTTCAAATGCTCACTCACTGGAGCAGCAACCAGTGTACTAGTATCTGAGGACAGAGTGTACATAGTACTGTGCAGTCCAGCCTGCTGGTCGTTGAACCCGCGAAATATCCGGGACTCTAATAATCTGCGATTCAATTGGCCACGAACTTTTATGTGTTGTCATTTACGTGTGTTACGTATTTACAGAGATTGGCCTCTCTACCGTGTAAACATTCTCCGTGGCAAGTCACGACAATATCGGCCAGCGGGAGACGTCGAACAAGCCTATAGTCACTTGGAGTCTAGTCAGCTGTAAGAAAATAACGCGAATTTTGCATGTCTCTAGTTATAGTTCATTCGCCGAGAAGTGATACTTGTAGTTTGTAAACAAGAGTGCGTGATGCTAGTATAAGCGGTAAGGGGTGTACAAGCTTCTAACCAGCGCGCGCTGCTGCTGTGTGACAAGAGTTAAATTGGTGACTGGTCAAGCGAGTGTTCGTATTGTTTTCTGATACTGTTTTAATCTGACAAAAACGTCAACAGTAAATGTGTTTCACTGTTACAGTCGAACGTTAGTAAACACATGTACGACCGACCAGGGATGTTATGTACTGTTTATTCACTTATCGATCGTAGATCCTGATACATACACTTCATGTTTGGTATAGTAAATACATCTACAACACGTGCAACATGATCGATATAAATTACATTTCAACTTTGCATAATGTCTATAAAATGGTTAGTGTCTATGTATCTTATGTGACGGATTTGTCAAAAGTATGATGTAAATATTGTTAATGTGGAATGAATGTATTTAAAACAATATTTTACGGGTTCCATAACACTGTCAGTAATACCGATGGTCTGATAATAACGAGGGCTCTGATAATGTTAATGAACGTCTATTAATTAATTGCACCGATCAGCATCGTAGATATGATCGCGAATCGTTACGCGCCAAACATCGAAAATATCAATGTCGAGAATTATCTATATGTCTAAATATGTAACAGCCATCACTTATTAAAGTCTCAGAAAAAAAAGAAAAAACAATGACGAAAACTTTTGCAAAGTTTTGACGTGTTCGACAAGAATGCAATACGGAGAAAGGTACATGCGATTTTCATTCGAAATGAACTGTCAACTATTGATGTTAATGAAGACCCCGAACTGCCTGGGTCTGTTGAACTACGTTTTACAATTAATATGGTCATACTTGACTAAATACCACCAATTCGTACATGGTGTTCTACGCTCCATACCTGTCTGCCACTACATGTGGCGAGCATTCCGGACACCCCTGATTACAAGCTGCAATCGCGTGAACACTGCCTGTTTTCATTCACAGACTTTACCTTCGATCACGTGCACGTGCTTCGCGCGCTCTCACTTGAACGCGAACAGACAGTAGAGACGATGGTTTAAAGCGAAAAAACTTGACAGTTTGCCAGGTTTCAACGGACGTTCAGTTTATGAGTGAGAGTACCAGAGGTTTTGGTCAACACCTAGGTCTTTAGCGCTGGTGACGGATATCATGATGCGAGTGTGGAGCAGCGCCGGAATGAATGGGCGGGGTAAAAGGAAGATCCCCGAGAAAACCCGCCGACCAGCGGCATCGTCCGGCACGATTCCCACATGCGAAAATCCGGGGACCGACCACGCCGTGAATCGAACCCGGATCGCCTTGGTGAGAGGCGAGAGGTCTGACCCCTCGGCCACCGCGGCCCTCAGCTTATGAAAAGATTACTGATTTTCGCCTATACGTGGAGCTGTTGCACTATTTGACTGGACCAATAGGAATCCTGCTATTCTAATATTTGATGCCTGGGTACCCATGATTTTTGCGAAAAGATTTTTGCCCCACTTTGTTTCAATAACTTACGTGCACATTTGCAGCTCTGCTTCATAATCAGTGGTTGGACGTCTTAGCTCTGCTGTGTATTGGGGTTTTACTAGCAAATCACAGACTTGTGAAGTTTTAGTAACGTTCTTGTGATTGGCACAGTCAAATGAGAGACACCACTTCACAAAGACACGTTGCCAAGCATGAAGTAGAACTGCAAACGTGCAAGTAAGTCACTCAAACAAAGTGGGGCAAAATTCTTTTCAAGAAAGTCAGGGGTCCCTATTGATGCCTATTATTGGTCTGCAGACAGCTACGTTGTGTCAGATGTATACCATCCACTCATACATGTCGCAATGAACTACAGTGTTCGCGATATACCATCATTAGAGATGATGGTATATCGCGAAAAATTTTGGGCCAAGATAGCCTTGAAAACACTGACACAACGTAGCTGTCTGCAGACCAATACCAGGCATCCAATATTACAATATCGGGATTCTTATTGGCTCAGTCAAATAGGGCAACAGCTCCACTTACAAACTAAAGCCAGTATTCTTCTGGTAAGCTGAACGTGTATTGAAATCCATCAAACAGTCAACTTTTCCCGCGATAAACCATCATCTCTAACCATCATCTCTAAGTATTGTTTTCTTTAGTAGAAGACTGCGGTCTTAGACGTACAACTCTGTCATGAACGGTAGCTTTAACAATTCTTTGAGCTCGCCAATGACAATGACTTACCTGATTCAGCTGTAAGTAGGACGTACTAAAGAATCAGGGAAAGCCATTACTGTTGGAGATCTCTAATGGCAGGGTGGCCGTACCTGAGGCTTCTACCAGAGACGGCTATCGCACGGTATTCAGCACGTTATCTGCATATATGCTGCTCATGCTTGGAAATATCACATCACATTGTCTAAACTTTATGGTTTTACCATGCGACGTGAAGGTAATGTGAATGAAACGTCGCTGTAGTGATTTGCTGAAAATCAGATAAATATTCAAATGCGTAAAAAATATGTATTTCGGCAAGTGCCGTGTCTCATGAATTGAGCCAAGATTTTGTCACGAAAAGATTTTTGCATCATTTTGTTTCAATCCCTCATGTGCAATTCGGCAACTGTGCTTTACGGTTATTGGCAGCGCGTCTTTGTTCAGACACGTCTCTAATTTGATTGCATCAAGCAGAGTAAGATTATTGTGACATATTACTAGGGCCCGGTAGTTTTCGCGTAAAGATTTTTGTTCCACTTTGTTTCAGTGTCTTGCGTGGACACCTGCAGCTCAACTTCAATGGCTATTGACAGAGTTTGTTTGTGCAGAGTCGTTATTCATTTGACTGTGCCAATCAGTACATGGATAACTGCCACACATCACGTCTGTGATTTGCGGGTTTAACCTCCACACGTTGGGTGTTGCGGCATCCAATCACTGACCACAAAGCAGAGATGCAGGTGCGCACGTAAGGCATTGAAACGAAGTGCTGCAAAACTATTTTCGTGAAAACTACCGGGTCCCAACTTATCACGTATGTTATTTGCCAGTATATATCCAAGACAAGTGATGGTTAGGGCTAGGAATATTTCGCGAGTTCAACGACCAACATGCTAGAATCCATTATCCTGTGTATACCGAAGTCATACCATTTGTCCATCACCTGCTGCTCATTCAGACAGCAGACCATGAACAAATATACGGGACTTGAGTATGTATAGGACATTGGATTCTAGTATGCAGGTCATTGAAACCGCGAATTTTTCCTAGCCCTAGTGATAAATTAAACAAACAATCACTGAACATGAAGCAGTGTTGCAGGTGTGCACATAAGGCTCTGAAACCAATTGATATGAAAGTATTTTCGCCACAAAAACGTAGCTCTATAATATAGAGCTACGTTTTTGTGGCGAAAATACTTTCATATCAATTGGTTTCGCCTGTGTACTATATATTATATAGTACACAGGCGAAATTATTTGAAGTCAGTAAATCTGTTTTGTTAGTAAATTTAGGTGCCGTTATTATCTCCCGAGGTAGCACAAAGGTTCAATTGAAAAAAACCAGCTCATTAAATTTCCCGAGCAATTACGGTTATGTAATTGCATACCTGGCGCACATTTGGTAAGCTGCGGGTTCGATCCCTACTAATATCACTGGAGGAAGGGGAGGGTCAGTTGGATTTTATTACGTGTTTTCCCACCCTTTTCCCAGAAGTGTCGGTGACGGTCGTTAATTCGCGGTTACCCAATACGCTGTCCATTAGTGAGGCTTGCACAAAATGGCACAGGAGGTTTTCCAGCGTTTCAAAGTAAATGTGACACAATTCAAAAAAATTATATGCTTGAACATTCAACAGTTTTTTTTTGTTTTTATTATATATATTCAATTATCTACTGCGATTGAAAGTAAAGATTATTTCAGTGTCTTGGGCTAGAGTTTCTACATTTTTGACGAAGATAATTTTTTAAAACATAAACAGTACCTGATATCGTAAAACCGCTTGTAACGTTTTTATATCGGGTACGTAAGCTACTCTGATTTTGTGAAGGAAGAATACTGCTTGTTGGTAGCTAATTAGTTATGGAACAAAAATTTCGTTTTCATTGATCAGTCTGCTAAAATACTTATACCGTTTGTCTGGAACTGTTACATGACACAATAAAACCAATTTGCGACAAAGTTACAAAACAATTTTCAGCTATCGCCTCTCGTCTGGGTAAAGGTAATGATTCTGTCGAAAGCCGAGAACCTCAGGCCTATGCCCATGAGAATGAATATCGTATTCGACTTCAATTTTATTTTTTGCGTTTTTTGTATGTGGCAAACCGTTAGTTTCGTAAAAAGTTAAATATTGGTATGAAAATGTTATACTGGTGCTTATTTCCCGTGTTACAAAATTGCTGGTTGTGGTAGACATGAGATAAATTCACCGGCAATATAAGAGCCATAAATAGAGCCCGGAAAATTTCGAGGTTTCAATGACCTGCATGCTAGAATCAAATATCCTTAGAGGTACGTCAATTTCGCGGATTCATCTGGCAGCAGCTTAGACTTGTCAGTCCTATACACCCATTGGCCACAACCGATTATCTATTTGCTTGTAACCGTACAAGCAGGTAGCAAGCGATAGCACTTCGCATTATTTCCTTATTTACTACTGGCTTGCAGTAGTCAAACGCGTTTCATAACAGCCGCCAGCAAGTCACATACATGACAATTAAATATACATAATTGACGTTCAACCTAACCTGGAATGTATCTTCGAAATTTACGTACCTCTAAATATCCTATATGCATAGTCAAGCCCCGTCTATTCGTTTATTGTCCGCTGTTTCACTGAGTAGCAGCTAATGGACAATTGGTCGCGGCTGGAATATGCATAGTACAGTACATTCTAACATGCAAGTAATTGAATCCGTGATATTTTCCAGCCCCTGGCCATAAATGACAGTTTAATATAACTTCATAAGATACGTCTTTGCGTCAGCTGGAGGCAGTTAAATAAAAATCAATACGGGTGAGACTGGTGCGTGCGTCGAGTATAACACCGTCTTTATGGGTGGAGTACAAAATTCACAAGCAGTGTTTTCGTAGTGGTTTTTCTCCGAATTTGAGATGTGGTCTTATAATTAGAGAGCCAGAAATTTCGGGGATTAATTAAGGACAGGTTATATTTTGCGGTGATGTTCGTGGAGTTACTTTCGCGATTGGGTAACTGTTTATTAAACTTGTTCTTGAGGACTTACAACCTATAGCTAGAGACATGAACTTTTCGCGAAAAGAAATTTGCCTCACTTTGTGTCAGTGACTTGTGTGCACGTCTGCAGACTTGCTTCACGGTCAGAGATTGGATGTTTTGACATTCGTGTGTCGTGGGGTTTAACACGCAAATCACAGACGTGTGGTGTTACAGTAACCTTATTGTGATTAGTACAGTCAAATGAGAAACGTCACAGTTCAAAGGCACGCTGCCAATATATATGAAGCAGAACTGCAGACGTGCACATAAGGCACTGGAACAAAGTGGGGCAAAATTCTTTTCGCGAAAAGTTCATGTCCCTACCTATAGCAAACCTGCACGAGAATACTCACTGACTACCATGGTACCGGCAGCAGCCAATGAACAAATAGCAGAGGCATATACAGGACTGTGGAGTCCAGCCGGAACTTCGTTGAACCCGCGTAATTTCCTAGCCTCTACACACGCTAGTTTTAATTTTTAGAAAGTATGGCATTAAGACAAACGAATGTTTCTCTGTATTTTTATGAATAAGGTTAATATTTTTACACATTAAATTTTCTGAAAACCCCACTTTTAACAAAAATTTTAAGCGTCACCTAGATACCTCAAAAGTTTGTAGTTTCGCGAACTTGTAGGCTAGCAGAAAAATATCTGTAAGGTAAAACACCATATAGCCTATCGTGATAAACCTCTCTGCGGGCGTCAGAAAATTAGGAAGAGTATGTACACCAAGTACAAAGGTTATCAATATGTGTATATTCTGCAGTAAGTGACCAATATATTACAAGTAAAATCACAATTTAAATGTTTAACATAGTTCTGGTTCTGAAGTTCGAAGCCTTGGTATCACAAAGTAGGGTAGTTTTACCCTATACTCAATCAAACAACTTCTCGCTGGTTATTTTCACTGACACATTTTATTGTGCCTATATTAAGTGATTACGTAATTATTGTTTCAGGTATTGTCAAATAATTTAAGGACAAATTGCGAAGCTTAGGTCTTTTAATATTTAGCTTGTGCCCAAAAGAAAACGCGAACTATTAATGCCTCTACCAACTACATTATTCTTACAAGTGTCATGTTTGTATATATATATATATATATATATATATATATATATATATATATATATATATATATATATATATATAAAACTGAAACATAGTCTGAACTGTATTTATGTTAATAGATAAAGAATCCGGAAATAACTGAGCAGTTTCGTGTTAAACAAAACGTGCTCGACACGCTACACCTGCGTTCATGCGTCAGGAGAAGACTTCTCAT
>PNEQ01058937.1:0-23481 GCA_003012365.1 Medauroidea extradentata | reverse complement strand
TACTGAGTATAGCACATATTCAACACCCGTGCATTTAATGAGTACATATTGTAGCTAAAATTTATCGGAGCAGTGTAACGTAAATGTAAACATTGTACAAGACTATGTAAATAAAAGCACGTGGCAATGTTGATGTTTACATGTAGCGGAAAGATATAAACTGGCAGAAAATAGAAATTAATCAGGGCTTTTTTGAGTGCTCACTTTATTCCGAATCACCTATATAGACGGTTCGGGATAAAGTGAGCATTAAAAAAAAAATAAATAAAACCCTGCTAAATTTCAGTTTTCAGCCAGTTCGTATATTTCCGCGCATAAAAGCTAACGACGGGAAATGTCTAACCTCTCTGGACAAGTCACTTAATGTTTGCGCGTGCAAGATAAATTGTGCAGTTGGCAGGAACCTATATAATTTGATAAAACAAGTTTATTAATTACATAAACCACAAATAAGTCGATTTCAGTTTATTTTAATTTTAGTAATGTTGTATTTAAATAGGAAAATACACGGAAATACATTCGGCAGTTCGCTGCCAACGGTACAAAGAGTAAGGTAACTACAGTTAATGTTGAATTATACGCAGTAACAACTAGTGATATTTTTCGAAGGTTAAATCTTCAGTGCTCACTTTATCCCGAACGACCTATATCGGCGATGTAAAGGCATTAATTTGAGTCTTCATTAAGGCCTCGCTCTTAAGTTTTGCAGCGATTTCAAAAATATTTTTTTTTAACGCAAATTAATACACGTATCAAAAATTCATTCATACAGTTTTAACACTTATATATCATCGTTTGTAACTAATTTTTTCTGTTGCAATACACCAAACGGATTTTTAAATTTTTGCCCCTGAAATGTCACATATTTTGTTGTCAAAATAAGCTAAAACGAAGCAAAATAATTTTGTTTGCTAGCAAACGGTAGGCTACATTATAAAAAAAACGCTGTAGCAAAATTGTGTATCGTATGACTTAACAGTCTCAAATTGTTCAAAGAATTAGGTTAAAAAATATTTGAGATATCTGCAATTGTTTGAAATAAATGAAATATCATGGCCTTGAGAACCATTGTGTATAACTGTTGTAGGCCTGTGACTGTGGCTGGACAAGCCGGTGAGAATGATGGCAGTGGGTCGCGCGGGGCGACATACGTCCCGACATGTGGGGGAGGGGGAAGTATAGTTACAGGGGAGGGAGAGAGCGATAAAGGGTAACAGGCTGGCAGATTAAGTAGCGCGACCGGCCGTGTGCGGTTCCTCTGTGCCGGCAGGCGAGGCAGAAAGTGCGATGGGGTGAGAGTTGGGTGGGAGTTTGAAAACTGCTTTTCCACAGAGATGGCAGCCCACAGCCTCCCCGGTTGCCATGGCGACCTCCAGCCCGCCCCCTCCCTCCCCCTGCCCTACATCACCCCTCCCTATTCCGTCGTTCCTCCGCGCCTCCGCTATACTCCTGCTTTTACGATATAGCGGGGAAGAGGGAGCGCTCAAAGTAGCTCACTCATTTAATTTCGTTTCGGATTTCCGGCTGCTGCTGCGTCCGCCGTCCGTAGTTAGGACTGCGAGAGCGAGACCGTACACGTCGGAGGCAATCTTCGCATCGGCCGTATTTCGTCTTGCGTAGGTATTTCGGATCAAAACGCAGACCTGAATTCTGGGCTCCGAGTTGCCTACTAGAGTAACGTTATTATTATTTTTTTTTTTGGAAGGCGCAGGAAGGATTGGCACTGGTCGTTTTATACCTGAGATAACATTAGAAATACAATCAGAGAAAGAAAGTGTTTTTCAGTAATGAAGTTGTTGCGCAGTCAACTGCCGTATATTTTTTCCTGTTTAAGTCGGATTTGGTTTATACTATATTTTCCAATAATAAACTTTCAATGAAATACTTTTTAAATCATATTTTCCTTACTCGCTTCGAGTATTTTCGCTCATTACTTACGCTATTTTTATACCTTAGGAGTTACTGTTCCTTAGCTAATATAACACGCCCATCAATCACCTCAATGCCTCTAGGGACGGACTACTAAATCAGCGTGCAGTGTTTTTGTAGGCAGTGTATTTCCACGGGACTTCAAAGAGATGGCACTGTTATTTTATTTGTCGGAAGTATGTGTTTAAGTCCAATGCAGGTTTCTATATTTTTGTTTTTCGATTACAGTTGATATTTTCTCAGCTACAGCAACGCGAAACAGTCATTTTAGTACTTTTGAGAAGCTTGGTAATAATGATTTTAATTAGCGGACGACATTTTTAATACCATAGGTACACAGTTTAAAGTGTGTCTTCTTTACATAGATAAACGCATTAGAAACATTTTTAATAGTATTGCATGCAAAAGTACCTACTTTCCGTACCACGCTAGCGCCAGGTCCACAATATTGTATGCTACCAGGATTCGAATTGTAATAACCAATGCCAGGGTATCTAAACTCCCATAATCCTGTAAGACTTTGGTGCGTGTGTGTGTGTATGTGTGTGTATGTGTGTATGTATGTGTGTATGTGTGTGTGTGTGTATATATATATATATATATATATATATATATATATATATATATATATATATATATATATCATAGGACTGTAGCACGCTGCAGAAGATTTGATCCTAATAATTAGTTTTTAATGCAGGTGACGCAAAACGTCTGTAGACCTCGACAAACATCACAAATTTTAATAATGTAGAGATCTGTGATACTATGCTGCGATGGTACTTTATGAGAATGAATGGTTTTGTTGACATACGTAATTATTTAAATAATTGTCAACGTCCACAAACCCACTCCTACTTTCATTACGTAAGCATAGGGCAGTCCTGCCAACTCTTCCTTCTCGGTCGACTGCGGTCAGCTATAAGTATCTGTTGTGTTTGTTATTCTCTTTGCTTGGCGCTTGTCTGTGATAACAAACAGGTGGTCGATTCTCTTTTACGTTTCAAGCTCTGTCAAACACAGTGGACAGCCTCCAAGGCGATCCGGGCTCGATTCCCGACGGGGTCGGTCCCCGCATTTTCGCATGTGGGAATCGTGCCGGACGATGTCACTGGTCGACGGGTTTTCTCGGGGATCTCCCGTTTCCCCCGCCCTTTCATTCCTGCGTCGCTCCATGCTCACCTCATGTCTCCCCTCACCAACTCTAAAGACCTCGATGTTGAGCGGTGACCAAAATCTCTCACTCAATCACTCACAGTGGAGAGCAATGTGAACGAATGAGTCAATTATGATTTCGGTTTTCCAGGGTTTTTCCTAAATCACTTCAAACGAATTATACGTACTGGATGCAGGGGTGGATCCAGAATGGAATTGGTGGGAGAGAAATATATATTTTTGCTAGCATTGGTTGGCCGATTCAAAGTGGGAGGTCCGGGGGCCCTCCCCCGGAAAAATTTTGATTTTAAAATGCAAAATGGTGCACTTTGAGAAGGTTTTGAACGATAATGTTTAATTTAAAACATACACAAATTGGAACATTTTCAAAGAATTTACAGTCAGTTTCTTAGAATATATTGCAAAGTTCGTAACACCTACTGCAGTTTCAATAGTTTGAATAAAAAGTATACCATTTCTAATACAAGGTTATGCTCTTGGGGGGGGGGGGGGCCGGGGATTTCCCCAATTTCCCCCCCCCCCCTTGTAACCGCCACTGACTGGATGTAATTTTCTGCGTTCGGCGAGCAGTGGTAGGAGAATGCTACGGGTCAGACAGCTACGCTCGACAATAAACGAATCGCCTCTACGAACGGTGCGCCAAATCGGTATGTACAGTTTTGTATAAGTATTTTTCCTTTGGGAACAATAAGCAGTGAATTTATACATGTTTATTTGTGTGTAGTATGAATTTCCTGACAACACATGCTTCTTGTTTTACGTTTTACGAATAAGGGTAGTGCGTTTGAAGTAACAGTCTAAAAAAACTTTTTTAAGCCATGTTGAGGTGCCCAAAAATCATGTTTATAATAATAATAATAATATTAATACAATATCGAGTAGGGTATGAACCCGAGGGCAGAGTATCACACCCCGAGGGCAGACTTTCAACCTGGGAGCCGCCCCCTTGGATATGGCATGAAATTAGACCATACAACGGAGCAGCGACGAAATGCAAGGGCGGGGAAACAGGAGTGCCCCGAGAAAACCCGCTGGCCAACGACAACTTCCGCAACATTTTCCACGTGCGAGAAATCCGGGATTCCCCCGTCGGGAATCGAACCCGGATCGCGGCGGGAGTAGATTGTCCTATAGCCGCTGAGCCAACCACGGCCCCTGTAGTAGTGACGTCGGTTGATAACAGATTTATACAATAGTTTATTTAATATTTATAAAATTATATCACTGAAAAAAAAAGAGTATAGTTGTAGGTACTATACTTCTGTTAAAATATGGACAACAAAACAGTTTGGTTGTCGGTACTACCATTTCCTTCAACAATCTGTTCTGTAGAAGTTACCATCTGGTTTGTAAAAGCAACAAGGCTCTTTGTTTCGTATACAAAACAGATCATTGAAGGAAATGTCCAGAGTAGTACCAACAACCAAACGGTTTTGTTGTCCCTATTTTAACAGAAGTACGGTACCTGCAACTATACTCTTTTTTCAGTGTATATACATAAGTATTTATACAATTTCGTAAGTTCAAATTTGTTTAATACCGTTATTTTTATAATTAAGATGTGCCCATTTAATATTTGTTATAAGATAATGTAAACATTATCGCTTTGCAAACTGTCACTGCGAACGTGATAGAATTGATTTTCTAAATGTTCCAAGTCAACGTTCAGCAGTGTTGGTAGCGCAATAACACATCGTTCACGCGGTATCTGACATTGACCCAGCAAACACCTGATAGCTCCTATCTTGAGCGCAGAAAATCTACTTGTGCATAGAGATAACTCATGCTTGGCCTTGAAAAATTTAAAAGGTTCAGTACGTAAATAAACTGCAGCTGTTTATGAACGACTTTTACTGGTGCTTGAGATACGAGCCAAACAAATCAAACTATGAAAATACTGCGAAAAACGTTATTTTTTTCTCGCATAGTAATTTACGAATGAAGGCGAAAAGTAGTTCACTTATGAAGGAGTCACGGTAAAGTTCTGTCCACTTGCTACACGCCACGGAGGTTCTCTCGATTTTCGCATTGGGTGAGACCTTCAGGATTTTTCTGGCAATGGCGTATTTGCAACGCGACTCGAAAGGCTGCCCTTCCAATTTCTGAAAACGCGTTTTTTTATAGTGCTTAAACAATCCTGAAAACTTGCTTTCTAGAAGGGCCACCCTTGGAAAGGTAGCTCTTCAGGTTATTTACGTTACATTTTATGTTAGGTTATGTTAGGCTAGGTTAGGATAGTTTAGGTTACGATACGTTGGGTTATAGGGGTACATGAATTGTTTAGTGGAAGGGCAGCTCTTCAGGATCTTTCTGACAATGGTGTATTTGAAAACCTACTGGAAAGGCTGTCCTTCCAATGGGCAACAATTCTGTCGTCCTTTCGCATTTGGGGAGCTCGGCGATCGCTGTCGTTGACATGTGGGTTTTCTCTGGGATCTCCAGCCCCTGACTCACTTCACTGCTGTGCTCACATTCAATCTTCAGGCCATCCCTACCTTGACCCCAGCCTTTTATTATCCATGACTACTGCCTGAGGGTGGGAAACGAAGTGTAAATTTTCAATTCTTACAAGTCAATAATCAATTTAAAAATCTGAATAGGTTACAAATCAAGTGAGTTTCGCGCTTGCAAAACCCGCTGAAGACAATTTTTAAATCAAGATATTACTATCGTTTGAAAGTTCTTAGCCATGTATACAATAATCTGAAGTTAGCCAAACGTGAAAACTGTTGAAACCTCTCAAAAAGTCAATCCGAAAGTCAGGTCCACTAGTAAAAATTGCCAAAATTACAAATCCTGTAAAAACAGCCCACTATCAAAACCAGCTAAATCAGTATAGTTTCGTGGTGCAATACACATGCCAAAATCTATTAAAATCAGAAAACGGTACATTTAGGGCCGTTCGAAAACAGCGTAATGCTGCTTATTATTTTTTAAATTCTTAAATCCAAGAATATATGTCTAGTTCACAGTGAAAAATTTTTACAATTGCAAATTTACAGAGTAAAAATCTGTGAATAAAAGAGAAAAGAGTTTCAAGTATAGGAACCTACCAACGCTCATTACCAAAGGTGTCGCGTTGAAATTGAAGGAAGAAAATGTAAAAAAAGTTTTGAAGTAACACTAAAGAGACCAATAGGATGTCTGAAAACAAATATTTTTCTTTGCTGTCTTCTCAGAACAAGAACGCTAGGGAGATGAATATGACAACAAAGACGCCGATACTAGTTTTGCGCTACCAGATACTAACATGTCACTAATTGTAAAAATAATTGTTGGGATCTGTCTTGTGCACGTGGGTCGCTCACATAGTGTTTTATTTTATGTTGGTTTTTAACAAAATTTCTCGTATCCATTATTTCAAACTGTACAAACAAACACTTACGTGTTTTATTGTTTATTTTAAAGTACCAATGTCCCTGAGAAAAAATAATACCTTCGTTACTATGGCGAATGAATTAATTTAGCAAGTTATGAAAGTGTAGGATGAACATTTACAAGATGGTGAAACTCAACATGTAAAAAGCGTCTTGTTTGCATTACACGGGTAAAATCTATAAATGTGAAGTAAAACATTTTAAATAAAAATAACTGTTTAAGTGGCTGTACACAAATTTTAACAGTCAAACAAGGAAGTTTTTCTGAATTTTTAAAATCCAAATTCATGGATCTGCGCTGTTGGACTCAGCCATAAAATGTTTTCGTCATTTTTCTCCTCTCCATTTATAATGCATTTAACAGTTTTGAAGTGCGCATAAACACGTTATGCAAGGAGCGACAGTTGCCATGGAAACGTGCGCAGATCCTTAAAGAGTTGGCACGTGACTGTTGACAGGTGAAGAGCCCACCCCCACCACTTTCCACAAACCCTTCAACACTCGAATCAAGGGTCTTCGTGGGGCTCTTCAGAGTCGCTAAGCGGAGCTAACCGCTCCCCGGGTTGTCTACAGAGCAAACACAAGATACCACAAAGCCACACAGGGATATCTCTCTGCACAGGGAATTAATTCACTTATATTAAGATCTTAAAACCTTCAGGTTCAGCACCATACATCCTTTGAATTATGGAGTTTCATCAATATATCAACTCGCATATATTTAGCAGTTTCTTTTCAAATTACCATTTAAGTAATAAACTGAATTTTGTACGTCATTTACGTATATATAACTACCACTGTATGGATAAATTATTTCACAAAATATGACACTCCAATTTTAGAGAAAAAATATTCAGACATACATTTATCACTTTATATGAAATGATTCACCACTACCGTAACGTAAAAAAACATTGCGCTTTTTTTTTTAAAGAGACCCCTCAACAAAAAGCCCTTTTCTCAGAATACCGTAAAAATTTACTAACCGAATGTATGCGATATTCAGATGTAATACTGCACCAAACATTGCTACATATTTTTCACCAATAAAATTATACAGTCTTGTAGGGAACTCTAATGACGAACTTCAACACGTGATTCCTCAATAACATAAGAGGTCAAGTAAGATACGACCAATAGGCTACGTTATTCAATTTCTAAGTGACGAAACCCTAAGTGAGGATTTTTTTATTAGTAACTCTGGCTGAATTTGCTATACATGTCTATCAGAGCATCGGGGAATTGCATGCAATACAATTAGTCGCTGGCACAGAATTATTTAAAATTAAAATATGTAACACGTTGACAGTTTTTAGTTTTTGTATTTTGCCCTGCGGTTTAGTAAAATCTACGTATGTAGAAAACGAAATTGTTACCTTGTGTTTTTGTCGTACACGCTACGGTTTTCGATACGTGCATGCATCTGTAAGATTTAAAGAACACAATGCGTCCATTTCTCGAAGACGGTCGAGTGTAGGGTAAAAATTAAAGGGTTTTTATCCACCGTGTATAGTAGATAACTATATCCACGAGAAAAAACTATGTTCTTTCTATTACACAAATGGGATTCGAACTAATCCTTTTTACATAAGGGGGGGTTTATATGGGTACCAGTATTTTATGACATGCAAATCGTCGTTCAACTATCTATAATCCAGCAATCTAGACAGGTACAGCTAATTTTACCAGAGTTACTAGTAAATATAAATTTCGGATGAATACTAAGTGATTTTTGAAAAATTACATGATATGAAGAGTAAAGTCAATATAGTTAGAAAAATATTATTTTAAAATAACAAAACCGTGTTTTATAGGTTTATATACTACTGAATTACAGAATTTTTACAGTAAGTATTTTTAAAGCTATGCATTCGAAACTGAATTATCACAAACTAAAATACTGTTACAATTGTGATTTGTAGGCATTTTTATATTTCATATTTTGTCTATTATAAATGTCTAGTGAATATCTGTTTTGTAAAATGAAATATAAATTCCCCTGGGTTTTATCTCGTAATTATACAAAACACTATTAAGAATCACGCATCGAAAACCTATACGTTATATTATATTTTATTATTATAGTTATTGCAATATATAATCAAAATCTGCTATTCACCGCTTTAGCCGTGAACACAGACACAGTGGACTTGTGTCAAGTAAATAAAATTCCGTGTTTGAGCACTGTGGGACACATCCAAAGTACTTTATAATAAATTGCTAATAAATGTATGTATGATGCCTTCCCGAGGACAACTATGAATAGACAATTCTGAATTTAAAAATCAAGCAGTTAAAATAATATCCGTGTAAGTTAACATATTGTCGGAAAATAAACTAGAACTGGAAACCTGTTTCTGGGCGCAACATTATTCCAAGTACTTCATATGTTCTTCAAGGTAAATTACATGAAGTTCTGGTTGTTATTTTCCTTTTAGCCACATTGTATTTTTCCGCTTCTTGTTAATACAAACACAAGAGGGTAAACTAAAGTCCATATCTATAAACGGCTTTCTAATGTCAACCAACTGCTATCTCCATATAGAAAGCATTGATGAGCAGTTGGCTGTCATTCGAAAGCCGTTTATAGATACGGCCCAAGTGTAATAACACGAAGAGTTAACGTTAAAGGCCAATCCAAAATAAACATTTCTGATTAATCTTGACGAGACGGCCTTCAAAAGTGCTCACTTTACCATGAACAGCCTTTACAAAATATTCAATCGTAATTTAACCGTATGTTTTCTACCAAAATTCTCTAAGGATTGTTTCCTAGATTAATTTATTTTACGGTTGCCGCATGTGACTAATTGTTTATGAATTAATTTTATATTCAGAGCCAGTAGTGACAAAGCATTACTTAACAGAATGGTTTACGCTTAAGTGAGCTGACTCATCTACATTAATTGATGCGAGACTGAAATCAGTAAATAGTGTTAGTTTATATACAATTATGAATACAGGTATCAAACTAGCAAAGATATGTAAACAAATATGATCTTAAATTAATAGTTAACACATGCTGTTTTGGCTACTTAGCTTTCTTTTAAAAATATTAGCGCTGCGTTTAGGTTACGAAGAAATTTAGTTAAAAACAAGATTGTAAGAAAACTTCTCCCTTAGGAAAGTACTTCATAGCCAGAAAGGGTAGCCAAAAATTCTTAGTAGCTTTGATCTTTGTGGTGGCACACTTCTTCGAGTAAAACCGATAATGGCTGACTCATACGGCATGACTCACAATCCGCCAGTGTAAGTGTAAACAAATACTAGACAGTTCGTGTAGTTCTGCGAGGAGGCTTTGTGTTGCCAACATAACACACTACATTACACAAATCTGAGAATAACGCTGCCAAAATAACAAATGGGAGACAAACTTTCTTTTCTTGACGAATAACGCATTTTCGTTGCCACCACCTAAAATAAATAACGGAAACTAAAACAGTAGTACGTCAAACACATACTTGCACTTAAAAATTAAGTTTAAAAATTGTATTTAAAAAATTGGGTATAAAGTGAAGTTCATTACATTTATATGAGTAATATATCCAAAATTATTGAGATCTTTGACCTGTATAGAAGGCACCATTGAAACGTCCCCCATTAGATAAAAAATAGAGGAAGCCACTCTCTTACTGCTTAGAATTTTTCTGCCAAAGAGTTTTGTGAAAATTAAACGTTGACTTTTGAAGCAGTTGATGTAAAGAAAGAAAAACGGTCTTTTTGTTGCAAGTGTCTAGATTGCAACGTTTACAAGGAAAATGCACGTAAATATTTATGCTACAACAATTTAATTACCTGGAATGTAGGTACAAACTGCTATTTACACCAGGGAATTGAACACAATACGCTTGTACATGCATTGCACAGTCAGAAAAATGCATCTTGTGATGCAGTTCTTTAAAAGCATGTCGCCAACTCCAGCTAAGGAAACTTCAAGTTTCTTATTTCAATGCAGCTCTATACACACCAATGCCCAGTACACATCTTCATATCTGGCCTATTTAAAGTGTGAATTTCTGTTAGAAAATTGACTAAAACTCAGGTACCTATGATACTTTAACTTTGTTTAACTCCCTCACACTTTTTTGCAACCACTGACTAATTTGTTTGCATTTCTATTGTAAAGGGTGCATTGTAGGCACTTTAAACAACAGGGCATTTTTTCTTTCTCAGATTAAACAGCTCTAAAGACAATATTAAATGTTTAAAAACCTTACAGCTCAAAAATTCTAGTCAGTAAGTGGTGGCTATTATTGAGCGAATGGGGGAAGTTTCAGTGATTATTTCTTCACAGGTTCAAGACCTCAGTAATTTTAAACATTGCTCACAGAATGGTAATTTAACTTCATTCTGTTTACAATTTTGAAACTTGATTTTCAAGGGCCCATAACTCCCTTAGAAATCATTTTAGGTATTAAGTATATCATACATTTTCTACTTTATTTTT
This sequence comes from Medauroidea extradentata, assembly GCA_003012365.1. Lineage (NCBI taxonomy): Eukaryota > Metazoa > Arthropoda > Insecta > Phasmatodea > Phasmatidae > Medauroidea > Medauroidea extradentata. The sequence continues at coordinate 12,552 of PNEQ01058937.1, read as the reverse complement.
CATCATAAATCTCCTCCCGAAGTGTCAGCACTAATTCAGAAACATTCTGTGTAGCCATGACTTGAGCGTAGAGGCGACGAAGTCAATGTTTGCCCCAAAGTTCTAAATTAAATAAATTAACAAATATTTCAATTTCTTTTGAACTCTCAGGCGCGCAAAACGGTTTCCTGCATTGTTAGAGAATGACAGCGATGAAAAAATAAAATAAAACTGAAATAAAATAAAACTCGACATGGGTCATGAAGGGCTACGAATAATTACGTATTTGATTCACAGCTTATAATTTGTATGGTAAACAGTATGACTAGCAGTGGTTGTAATGATATTTTCCCCGTTTATGTCTTTATATATAGCCGAGAGCGTCATGCCAGAAGGTCGTATCAGCTATATGCTACATGTGGTTGATACTCAGTTTGAAGAAATGCTCCAAAACACAATTCTATATGAAAAAAAAAAACTTACTGGGCATTTGAAAAAATATAAAGTCATGGCTACATCTAGAGATAATTGTTTTCGTCAGGTATGCATTGCAAAATACATTGACGACAGTTATTTTACATAGTCTCTTTACGCAAGTTTAGGTCCGAGTTTCCGCCGATATGTAACATTAACAATGAGAAGTTTCTTCAAGTTTTTGGTTGTTAATAGATAATATTTCACCTTTTCCAACAGTTTAGTTTTGATTTGCAGTTAGAGAAAAATTTACTGAGAACTATTTTAATACATTTAGCCTTATTTAAACTTATTATTTTTAAACCAGTTACTTACTTCACGTGGTGCTAAATTTACATTATTCATAAATATTTTCAATAGAACACTAGTGCCATTCGCGAATATTACAATGTCACCATTCTTTATTGCTAGAAGTAGAGCATTTATAGATATAAAATTTGAGTAGGCCGTATGGCTGAGCCTTGGAGCAATCCCAGAATAATTTGGTTTTGGTCAGAAATAAAATCTGTGCACAGTATATTCCTACATCATCATCGCTATATTGAAATCGTTGCCTGATAACGATTTTGTAGATATGATTAAAATAGATCATAAGCTACACACACAACTCCATAATCATCCAGTTATTCCAGTAGTAGACTGTGGTCAACGCAGTCAAAAGATTGCTTGGTCTGTGTTATCAAGGGATTTTTATTAATGAAACTATTAATTTCCTGTTCTGTTGACCTCGTCTTCAGGAATCCAGATTGACGGAGACATTTTGTTTTTGCTTGGAAATTTTCAAATTTAGTGGTAATTATATTTTCAAGTATTTTCGAGAAATAAGATAAGATTAGCAATTGGCCTTTAGTTGCAAGGCCTAATGTCTTTTTCAGCGCCTTTTTAGTGCACTGGTATTAAATGTCCCAATATAGCCTATCTGTGAACACATGATCTACTAAGAAATTACTGAAAATAAAAGTTAACGCTATTTTCTATTTTGGCAAAAATGTTTATTTTAATCAGTGTTATAAGGATTTCGAACCCAGTTGATTTTTTTTTTACTGCAGGTGATAGAAAAGTAATTTTTTAAAAATATAAACATCTTTCTTGGAACTCTGAGAACAGACATTTACATAATTTCTGCCACATTATTCGTTATAAAATGCGGTATTATTTGCAGTAAAACCTTCAAACTAACAAGTTTCATTAGAAACGTTTATCTTCGGTACCGGAGATCAGCGTTAATAAAGAAATAGGGTTTTTTTTTTTAATTATGGCATTGTAAATGTTTAAAATATTTAATTATTTACATATAAAACGCACGGTATTATGCTATGAGGAATTCACCAGCTGAAATTTTACATTACAGCATAATCACTGAATAAATAAGCAATACTTATTTATTCTGTAGTATAACTGATATTTCGTTTTCATTGAAATTTCCTCTAAGTACATTTTATATGTATTTTCATTACCATAAGCACAGAAAATTTATTTCAGTTGGATTTTGAACAATATATTGGTATAAAAAAATATGTATGGAAAAAAAATTTATCAATTATTAAATAACTAAAAAAAATATACGTACGCACCGCACTTCAAAAGAATAAATAATAAAACTTACAAAAAACCTAGAAGCAATATTCATACATTTTTCTATGTGCCAGTTTGGATTTGGATCCTCTTGCACGTATTTCACATAATAAAGCGCGCGAATGTGACACTGCCTGCCACCTACCCTGCGATTTACAAACTAACGAAGTACGTCTGATCTTGTGCTGCTACCTGACGTGACGACGACGAACTACATCGTGCTAAGCGCAGAAGAAGAGCGTATTAGGTACACCCATTTGTAAACCAGTTCCGACTACTGGACTTAAAGTCGTTGCATACATTACGGATAAATCTCTCTCACCTTTCTTTTTATTAGAAAACATGATTCATTTTCTGAGGACTGCTTACATCCAAATTGTTTTCTTGTAGATTTTAAATTTTATCAGCGACGCTGTACTATATTGCTTTTCCACATATGTATTATTGAAGGAGAGAGGGAATAATAAGGGGTGGGGAGGGGCAGAAAATAGGAAAAAATAAGTGAACATTTTGTTGCAATTTAAAAGCAACGCAGCCATGATGGTTTTCCAATATAAAAAAACTGCTATTTAATAATCGGGCATGGTTTGAACATATTGTTTTTAAATTTGTAAAAATTGCGTAATTTGATTTTAGAAACATAGAATATTTCTAAAAACAATATTTGTTTACATCACGTGATTACGAAAGCAACGCTTGATTGGTTGGATTTTTTCGGCAGTCGGCAGTCCAGCAGTCAGAGACAAAGTTCGCCTTCTCCGACTGCTGAACTGCGGACTGCTCGACTGCGGACTGCGCATTGTGAATACACACATATTAAGGTACACATTAATCTCCGACAGCCGACAGCGGACTGCCGACTGCGCATTGTGAATCGGGCCAGTACTTTTTTACTATCTCATTTCGAGAAGTCTAGCTATGTCTGCTACACCTAATTACATGCGTATTTCGGATTATCATACGCATGTTAAATACTTTTTTTTATTAATTAAAAAAACGCTGTAACTTTCTATACCGACTATGAAGTAGAAATTATTTCGCATTCCATTAGACAAGTACACATTCTATGCAAATTAAATGACTGCATTTTTTGTTTCACATAGTTACGAAATAAACAATTCAAGTTATTTTTTATTGATTTTAAAGAAATGCGGATTAATATAAAATAAAATTATATTAATAACACAAAGCATAATATCCCTAGTTAAATAATTTCCTTGGTTTAACGATATATTTTTTCACTCATGAAAACCAACATTAAGTGAAACATACAAAAATACAGTAAAGAAAGGAACGAGGGAATACAGTTGGTTCTTAAGGCATTTACTGTGAAAGTATTCTAATTTTCTAACTTGAAGATTAGCCCCACATTTAAAGTAATTTACTAGTCACACTTTGGATCATAGGTCTTCACTAGTCTTCTTCTATCGCCAGACATAACCTGCCGAATTCGTCCCCAAGTTTTATAAACACGCTGTTATATCCCATCTCCTAAATGGCAGCTACGAATCACGTACAGAAGGAATATAAGTTTAAAAGTGAGACTTTCTGATAAAAGCAGGCTAAGTAGATTTCTTTCCAGGTCGGTGTTTAGGCAGTCAAAACTTGCAGCCCACATATATTACTTTAAATATTAGTGGAGAAGTGGTAAAACACCCGCCTCGCTTTCGTGAGGATCTGGGTTCGATCCCCGGCACCGGCTATCCCGATTCCGGTTTTGCAGGGTGTCCTCTACCGAGGCCTTGTGATGTTCGAGGGCACGTTCAACATAACAAAATAAATAAATAAAAAAGACGAAAGAGAAGTCAGTGTCATCAAATAATATGCGTGATCGAATACCTCTGAATTATAATGCATAAAAATATAGGAACGAAATTTCCTGCAAGTTACATCACAAATAAATAATTAGCTCTATTGTCGTCCAGTTCAATTGCGTAAGCTGTTGTAAAACACAGGGTTTAGTGAATTGTGAAGATTTGCGTAAATGTGCGGATGTCCTAAAAATATATATTTCCTGTGTTATTATCATTTAAAAAAAAAAACTAGCAGCTAGGTCAGCAATTTTTACTTTGCACGGTTTACAGAACATGTTCACTTTTGAACATGTACAGGTTCGTGTCTTGTTACTCAGGGTCTGACGTTCCGACAGTCATCACTCTAAAAGTGGTTGTTTATCTGCAGCAGAACGACGTTCTATGATTACTTTCATTGTTATAAGATGACTGACAGCGGGAACTCATGTCGTACCCAGTGATTCATACCCTACTTGATAACAATCATTAATACTTTTTTGGCACATTGTCTGCTAACACCTCGACCATTTTATTTTAAACGTTCCTCAGGCGTATTTACGACTGTCTGCACTTTGTTGACCTACAAGTTTAGGGGAACGCTTACCACTGATTGGCAGCAAAAATTTCACTGAGTAATATTTACACAAAACATTCTTCAACTCGTTAACATTACACTCCTTTTCGCGTAGTCAAAAGCATATTGTTAATTAAAACGTTCACATGACGACTCGCCAAAGCAGAACTTTGACTTATTTATTTGTACAGAAAACTGTTCAGCTAGCAAAAATTACAACATTGTACCTAATGGTCATTTCGTCCAGAAAAATTGGCCGACATCTTACAATGGTATAAAGACAAGATAGAGTAAAACATGAACAGGTGCTTGTTTCTGCAGCAGGAATAACAGTGTCATTCCCGAACACCAGCAGGTCGATTAGGTATGGACATTTTCGTATAAGACTTGCAGCGTATGACGCTGAACAAAAAAAATCGAATACATTTCTTCTTGTCTATAAGCTCCTCGCTGTGCGTGTGGCGTCTTAATTTTTACGCCAAATATCATGCGAGTTGGTAAGCCTGACGCTTAGAAACTCGTCTCGCGTGGATTAGCTTAAGAGTATTATGACATTTATTTTTGCCAATGAATAAATTACAAGGCTTCAGATCATTAAATTTGTTTATAAATAGTAACGTCTGCTCGTGTTGCGATGGAAACTAAATACTACACTCTAAAAAGTAAGTTAACGTAGCCTGATAAATAGAAAGGAATATTCCCTTATATGAATAATTCCCTTGTATGGATAATTTACGTATCTTTACATCAAATGAAAAAAAAAACCTCAATGTACGATCAAATTACACAAATATGTAGAGAAAATTATCGCAAGATATGCACAGATATTTTTTACCTCGTACACAATGGTTTAATATTAATTGAAAATTATGCATTTGCTACTGCAGCCAAAAAATTCCGTATTGTTATTCATGTTTCGTGATATACATACAATAACAATGAAAGAAGTTATTTAAAATACGAGTAGAGATATATTTTAAATAAGGAATTGTTCCTTACATGTGAATGAAAATTTGCTTCCCTTACGTGTAAATCGATTTAACCTAAACGTTTGCGAGTGTGGATTTAATAATAATAGTAATATATTTTATTGTGCAGTGTACCGTTCCTCAGCATGGCAATTGGCTGGTGCATTTGTGATGGATGTCAAAAAGTATAGCTCGAGTATAATTACTTAATCTCCTGCGTATTTTATGCGCTTACAATATAATATGCAAATTTAGTGTACTTATATGCTGAGGTTGTTAAAATTATGCTTTCTATACGGTTTCTTTCTAATGTGAGCGTACCCATGAGATACGTAGCCGAACTGAGATCAACTAAAAGCAGCAACATTTACTTTAGTTCATATTTTACTTATATATAACTTATACATTGTATCCGTTGTATGAGCTAATCTTTGTTAAAGTCAGTGGTGGTAAGCTAGTATCCAGAATTTTTATTTGTGAAAGTTGTTGGAGAGAGGGGCGAGATAAAAATTTCAATAATTAAGTAAAAAAAAACAATATCATTGTGATACTGTTTTTGATGTTATTAATAGTGATTAATTTTTCTCACTGTGGCCACAATAATACTTACTAACTATTTGCGTATACTGCATTGGCATTCAAATGGGTACCTATAATATTTAAAAACTGCAGGGATTTCTGGAGATCGCATGCTTGAGTGGGCAGTAAATATATGAGACAAATTTGTGACAAAAGAAAGTCAATATGTATGTTTTTGGGATTTAAAAAAATGTTACTGAACATATTACATAGTTCCTAACTAATAATGATAAACATTTTGCTAAATTTCTGAAGTCAGATTCGATCCTGTACGTTAACCACTTCGTACACGACGCAGCGAGATTAATGCAAATTTTTAAGTATTTAAAAATTTACTGTAATTTCTAAATTTTACGTAAAATATATAAATATTCACCATTCATCTTAAGAAATAATACCACAACTTTCAAGTAAATTTGCTATTTATACAGCGTAGTAAAGTGATTATAATCTCTACTAACCTCTCAGTGGTTAGTACAACTGTAAGACTACACAATACCTCTCTGTTTTCTGTTCTAGTGTTTTGATATAAGTTTACTCACAAAATTACTTCTATCAGTTGTGAAAGTGTTACCCGAGTCACGTTCGTGTTGTAACAGTGCCAAAACAGACCCGTAATCGACTTACAGGAGCGGTATTTAGTGATGTCTTGAGACAAAGACTTGACCAGGACGATGTTATTTCTTAAGACCGCACTTACCAAATCCTTGTTTCATTAGTCTGCGAAAAAGTGATTTACTCTAATTAAATAATCGACAGTAACGAACAGTTTCACAAGTGACGCCAAGAAAGGCTGTGTATGAAAACCACATGAAATAAGATACATTTCGCATTTTTTAAAAAAAATTTCAGAAAACAAATTTAGTACTTCTTTTGTACAAAAATAATTCGCTGTGGTTTTTATAAATATCTTGGCGTACGCCGTAACACCAAACTTCAGTGTGAGTTATTTTTTAATTTCGGTAAGTAAAATGGTTTTCGTTTCTAGCATAAAGCCGTTTCATGCAAATATGGACGTTAACATGCCATTACACCAAAACTATAAAAGAAAAAAAAAAACATTACTGTTAAAATTTAGTTCCAATGTATGCCAACAAATCAAACCTACCGCGTACAAATGTAAAAATTATTGACACAGCTAAAAATTTCGGCGTACTTCCATCCCCCCTCTTAATCCGAAAACTCGATGTAAATACAACTCGCAAGCAAAAAAAATTGCTTTACGAAATGTTTGTTTGAATAGTACACATAAAAAAATAAAAAGTGTAGATTACTAGCTTTAGCAAAATATTTTGCTATAGAACAAAATCAAAATATGAAAAACATCACGTATGATTTTGTTGATAAAAGACTTAGTTCGTTGAAGAACTTTGTCTAACAATGTAATATTTGTTTACGGGGCCTCCTCGTAAATCATCCTTATTTACTTGCTTCTCACCGCAACAAACTTTTCAGAAGGAATAGATACCAAATGCCTTGCTACACGTGTGCGAGACCTAATTTACACCTTAAACATGCCATACAAAAGCGGCCCTAGCGGCTACGTGTGTTCGACCAGAGCAATACAAAATGTCCGAGTAAAAAAAAAAAATTGTAGAAAAAATATTTCCGCTTAAGGGCGCCGCCTACCATGCGCTTAAAATGCATTACAGTGTGTTCATAAATATATTTTTCTAACGGAACTATTCCACATGCGCTCATTAGGCCAATGTACGAAAAAAAAAACACGTCCAAGTAGGTCGGTATGTGTTGCTAAGGCACCATGCTCATTAAATCACTGTTTCTAAGCACGTCAACATAGAAAAAAAAAAAGCTTTTTCAGACTGCCGTAAATCAACATTCAAAATGTATTACTGGATTTGTTTGTATGGACATACTCCATTGCGAAATAAATGACTGTCACAAGAAAACTAAAAGTAAAAATAAGACAAGAAAACATAAATAAGCAGAGTATGCTTTAGTCATCAGGATACTCTGCTTATTTATGTTAGTTTTCTTGTGACAGTCATTTATTTCGCAATGGAGTATGTCCATACAAACAAATCCAGTCATGCACTCCCATTACACAGTTCTTTCAAAGATCAAAATGTATTAACCGGATGTGTGTGATACTCAGACAGAGACGTGCACTAAACTTTGCTACAGACTTTCCACAAATAAAACTTAATTCCCTTTGTAAAAACGAATTTGGCAGAAATCTTGCACGCTAGTTCAGCGCTTGGCTCGTAGGGGCGATGTGACAGTTGATGTCCTTATTATTCCGTCCCTTTTGAGCATGTAACGCACGGATAAGCTCTCTTGGTTTCTACTTATTATTATTTTTTTTTAACGAGAGCAGATAATAAAATCTGTCCAGCAGTTTCGTTTAAAAGGGTTTTTGCCGTGACAACTTTTTTTTTAAAACAAAAAAATCTACGATTTCGACTACGTCAATTAACAATAATTTAGTTAATTACATAATTAGCTAAAATCATAGTGTTTAACTCCATGAAAAAATCAGCCAACATGAAGACAATTTTAAACAAAACTACCGAACAGGTTTTTATATCTGCTCTCGTTTAGGCGTAATACACTATATCGCTAAAAAAGTAGAAACGAGAGAGCATGGCCTTAAGAAAACAATACTATACGATACTGACAATTTCTCGAATAAAGTGCAGTACGGGTCGCAATTGGCGCCACACAATTCCCTCTCCGCAAGTGGGAATCGTGCTTCGTTTCTTGTTTACACCGCCCTTTGATTAGGCGCTGTTCTATACTCAACTCATGTTAGCTACACTGTAAAAAAATTTTGGTAAATTTACTCAACATGTAATGGAAGCTAATTAGACCTACCTCTACAAGTGAGGGAAAATTACTCAACACGTGTCAAGGAAAGTTACTCAACTGGTAATGTAATTTTTCATTACGTATTTGCGCAAGCCCTCTAGGACAATTTGACATAACGCGCGAGCGAAACTTCCGAGTGGTTTGTGTGGCGAATACAGTACCTTGCGAAAATTTCCACACATGTTCGGAAATAAGATTTTCCTCTCAAGGTTGGGTAATGTTACCATACATATGATGAGTAATATTACTCACTTTTTTTACAGTGTATCGCCAGAGTCGAAGACCTATAGATGCTGAGCGCTGACCAAAATCACAAATTCAATAAAACAAACTCTTTTAAATTAATATGCTAAGACACCTTTGTAAGCGATGTACTGTATGGGGTCTCATTACGAGCGCAGATTTGTTGGAGACACACAGGCTACGGAACCGTAAGATCAATACTCTATACGCGCTCCGTATACATCACTGCCCCTTGTCAAGCATTATCAAGTAAAATTCGCTTATTTACAACTACTTTTAAACAAAAAATATTAACCTTTTTATACCTTTTAGTCCGTAGCTTAGACCGTGACATATAATTTCAGCCCGTAAATTATTTCATTTAAATAAATTTGCTAGTTCTTGTTGGGTGAATACAAAGAAATTTCCATAGGAGCACCATGTGGCCACTAGTGAAATTTAACATATCACGTGTTCCCGCCTTCAGACAGGGTCACATTGTGTATGAGAGAAGACCAGGGTGAAGTATGGGCCGGCTGCTCGACTAGCGAGGGGTCAGACTTCTCGCCTACCACCAAGGCGATCCGGATTCGATTCCCTGCGGAGCCGGTCCCCGTATTTCCACATGTGGGAATCGTGCCAGACGATGCCATTGGTTGGCGGGTTTTCTCGGGGATATCCCGTTTCCCTCGCCCTTTCATTCCGGCGCCGCTCCATACTCGCTTCATTTCACCCGAAGACCTCGATGTTAAACGCTGACCAAAAATCTCCCTCACTCACTCCTCTAGCGAGACATGCCTGTCACCCGTCCGGTCCGAAGGATGGATGAGATGAGGGTGAAATGGGTATGCAGCAGCGACGGAACGAGAAAGACGGAGAAACGGGAGTTCCTTGAGAAAACCCTCGGCCTACGGAGACATCCACCACATTTCCCACTTGTGAATAATCCGGGACCGAACCCGGATCGCCTAGGTGGGAGGCGAGAGGCCTGACCGCTCGTCCACCACGGCCCCAATTTGGCCACTATACAGAATGTCCAGAAACAGCATAATGAGCACACCACGCTAATTATGGGCTTAACTGGAGACGAAAATGACACTGGTAAAATGTTGTACGGTGACAATTTTACACGCACATTGTGGCAACATAGCACTGTAACCCTGCACTCCACAGATACCTTAGGCCTACTTATCTCACTACTACTTTTCTTATTGAATGCTGGAAAATTTCGCGAATTCAATGACCTGTATGCTAGAATCCGTTGTTCTATGCATACTCAAGCCCCGTCTATTTGTTCATTGTCTGTTGTTCCACTGAGTAGCAGCTAGTGAACAAATAGTCGGGGTTTCAGTATGCATAGGATAGTTGATTCTAGCCTACAGGTAATTGAATTCGCGCAATTTTCCAGTCTCTACCTATACGAGCAGGTTAAATATACAAGGAATTCAAACATGATTATACGTATACTTGGCATAATATTCATAAATAATACCTGGACGTGGAGCACAAGAGGGAACTTATCCGTGCAGTGTTGCCACATTGTGAACGTAAAATATATTACAATATTTTTCCGCTAATATTTTCGTGTTCAATTCAGCCCAAAATTTGCGAGGTATGTTTATTATGCATTTATTTATGAACTTCTTTGTAGATTAGCGTCTACAAAATCAAGACAATTTCATACAAATATAAAATTATAAATGTTTCACTCTTGAACAGCCTCAAGGGGAATATTGTCCAAACCGGTGGCTTAGGTGCTAGTTACCATCGTCCAAGAGTGAATGCGCCATCCGCACCACATATTCGTCCCTCGTAGTGTTTGTTCACTTAAACCGAGCAAATTGTCGGACACGGGCTTCAGTTAAACCCTCTACGATCGAAAAGTGTTGGTTACGTGCGGCATGATTGACAGCTAGGCACAGTATGTGTGCGCGTGGTATTAACAGGCCTTTCCAAACAGATGATGGAAACTATTCCTGTCAAACGCATCGTAGGGATTTTTCACTTCTGATAACGAGGGAATACATATGGGTTTCCGTTTTCAGCGCAGGAAAACCAATTGCTGTAATTCAAAGGAATACTGGCCATGTAAACACGAAGGTATACATTTGCACGTTCGCACTCGTTGTTGATGCACGGGTGTTCGAATAACCACTGGTAGGTATTTAACGGTTATGGTTTATGATGAAATAAGGGTTAACAACAATTTCCTCACTTTGCAATTCATCTTCAGTGTTTATCCCAACGGAAAACATGTAAAGTAAAAGGAATTCCTATTTAAAAAAAATAGTAATTTTCTAAGTTTATTGCTTACTCTCTACAACGTTTAGAAAGAGCAATATTAAGGCGGCCGCGTACCACACGCTTCAAAAGCGTTGCAGCGTGTTCGTAAACAGGTATTTTCTACGAAAATATTCCACGTGTGCCCGTTGTGCCAACGTAAGAAATCAAACTTCAGATAAGATAGGAACCTCATTGTTAAGACACCACGCTCATTAAAAACACTATTTCTAAGCCCTCGAACATGGCAAAAACACGCTTTTCAAACTTCCGTATTTCAAAATGTACTAACCGGATGTACGTGAAACTCAAATTAAGACCTGCACTGAACTTAGTTGCAGACTTTCCACCAATAAAATTATATGGTCATCGCTTAATGTCCCATAGTAAAAACTGTTCGGCGGGAACCTTGCACGCTAGTTCAGCGCTTTGCAGGTTGAGGCGACGCGGCATTTGATGCACGCTTCAAGGTCGACCTTACAGCTCCGTCGCTTTTGAGCCTCTCACGCGCGGGTAGGCGGCGCCCTTAAGAAATAGTTTTAGTCATCACTTTGAACAACTATTTTGTCAGTGTGACGTATTTGTTTAGCATAGTCTCTTGAGTCACAATCGAAGTTACGAAACTACGCCAATAGCCAACAGAAACGCATCACACTAGCAACTTACTTGCTCACAATGTTGTCAAGAAATATTTTCTAGGATCGCTGATTTTTCGGTTGTTGGCGGAGACTGAAGTTAGCAGTTTATTTCTTGTTTTGATAAGGTGGTATTTTACTGACTTGTAAATTGTATTCATTACTGACTTTGTAAGAAGACATCCATGTTATGCCATGAACCGCCGAGCAACAAAACAGTACAAGTAATTTTTCTTCTGTACAGCGGGTTAGATGTGGTCATCACAGAACCTTCTGTTATTTTTTTTTTTGCGGCAACGCATTAACTTGTATTAATTTCAAATGTTTCATGATTCATGCAGTAGCCTAGACGTGGGTAATTATTTTTCTACGTAAACATTCACTTGAATTTATGAATGTTGATTTCCCATCAGTAACGTGATGCACTGAGAACAATATATATTGGTATAAGAACCAGATTTTGGTTCCTCCAACCATCCATTATTGTTAACATAGTGACAGCTATCTGATTGGTTACAGTTACTACCTACATATGGTAAATGGAGATAGTAATAACAACAAAACTTATTTGTTGCCATTACAGAGTTGCTGGGTACAGTCAGCAATGCTGTTCTGCCGTATTAGCAATCTCTACTTGCAGCTCC
>PNEQ01058936.1:0-20844 GCA_003012365.1 Medauroidea extradentata | reverse complement strand
GAGTGCTAACAATTGTTTATAATGTGATAAACCCTTTTATGGCAAACAAAAGTTTATATTAAATGTGTGGGAACTTGTGGCGTGTGTTTGCACACACAATGCAGAACTCAACTAGTTGTAAAAACCAGTGAAGATAATTATAAGTGTGCAGCACACCAAGCTACTGAAAGGTTTCTCGTTTTTTCACCAAAAAAACAAATAAGTAAGTCTAGTAAATCTGTAGAGACAGAGGTTAGTTATAACGAAATCAATTCTTAGTTTATGCAAGTCAACTAACACGACAAGTACAAGCAAGTCAACAGGCACATCCAGCCAAGTGGTGAAGAGTGAGATTAAATCTACATTCATAGTTTCTTGTGATAAAATTTATGTCATCTTTAGCCAAGTTGGTGACCACCAGGAAGAAAACACTGTGCTTCGTGCAACACTTGAAAGTTTGATCTCAGCCGGAGAAACTCGTCCATGTGTATATTGCTCCCAAAATGACACAACCTAAAAAGACAGACAACTGCTAACAAAAAAAGGTACCATCTGACAACAACAGCACATCTCCCAACGAAAATACTGTAAATCCACACACAATTTCTAACTAACTATACGGTAGCAGCACGTGGTCATTAAAGAGAATAAAGATTGACACAATTAAATGGCTCTTGAAAATACACATTAAAATCAGAATCAAGTGCATACAATTTTTGGAATTATTTTAAAATCACTAAAAATGGTTACAAACTAATTTATACCATCTTGGTTAATGGAATAGTCAAAATTGAGAATATTGAAATTCCAAAACACTTTTGGCAAACATTTTGCCAAAATCTATAACACAGAGGACATTAACTACTCATATTCAAACTCTTGTAAATGAAAATAACTTAATTTCTCAAATATTCCCATTAACCTAATTCAATGAGCAAAAAAGTCACTTCAAGGAACTAACTACTAGTTATGAGGACACATGTAACTTTATTATAAAAGGGTGCCGCAACATTCTAGCACCAATCCTAACATTTTAAAATTTAACAAAAGCTTACGTGACACAACACTGTGAAATCAGCAAAGCAAGTATTAAACAATACCATTCTATTATACCTATACAAGTGGTCATGTTGTAATGATTCTTGTTTTGTATTGAAGTAGGATATTTACCAGTAATAGGTGATACAGACCTCCATTTTGGAGGTAGAAACAAGGTTTCCGATAGCAAGGGCGCTGAAAATAACTTATGTTCCAGCTATCAAAAAGGAATACAATAGCTGGCACAAAGGCATTATTTGTAAAGTTCAATAAAAGCACCCAAGGATAACCTAAAATATTGTTGTGAGCTATATAGTGTTTATAAAAGTACACCAATATGTTCTGGTCCCATTATCGGATTAAACTCCAATAGCAGGAACAACAACAATCTGATAATTGGAGCACTACAGAAAATTGACTCACTATGTTGCAGGAAGCTAATGAGGTCTAAATGAAGCAGATACCAATATGGGCCGTAGACAATGTCCACTACCTCGACTGACATAAAATGAAAAATCGGATGACTATTCCACAGGCCACAAAAAATGGTGTTCCCAAAACCACCCTAGGCGACAAGTTAAGGCAGCAAAGGACTCAAGACGGGACAAAGATAGGCCCATCCACGTGGCTAAACCCCAAATAGGAAGCTCGTCTGGTTGACTGGGCATTCATTCTCTTCAAACCTGAGTACCTGTTGATGAAAGAACAACAATAAACATTTCCTTTTGTCAATGAGTGATCAGGAAGAAAATGACGCACAGCATTCCTCAAGAGACACCCACACTTACGTTACAAACACTACAGAACCTGACCGCAAGTAAGGCTGCAATCACCTAGAACCAGTTCACTGCATGGTTTAGGGAGGTACACAACTACCTGGTGAAAAATGGGTTAGAGGAGATCCTAACACTAGAATCTTCAATACAGAAGAGTCTACCTTCCTTTTAATTAAACCCCAAGGTGAGCAAGAGGGGTGACAAATGTATTTATCAAAAAATGGACTGCAACGAGAAAAAATACCTTACAGTCTTGGTGACAAGTAATTTTGCAGGTACTCCGTGTCACCCACTGCTGTGCCTCAAGTATGACGATTACCACACAAGATTTTTAAAGGCGTACCACGTGATTTGGGCATCGAAAAATCCCTGAATAAGTGGACGATGGGGCCAGTATTTTTAGAGTACCTGATAAATATATTACACCCATGGCTAATGAGAAATGTAGTAACACTGCTGGTGGTACTGTTCATTAATGAACATTCATCCCACCTCACTCAGCATACCAGCATCTTCTGCAAAGCCAACAGCATTGTGCTGGTGGCACTACTCACTTCATCCAGCCCATGCATATGGGTGTGTTCAAGCCAGTATAGTAGCTTGGAAAGCAGCAGTTCATGAATACGAGGGTGGCTGACCCTACGCAATGGAAAAAGCTTTTGCCAGCCTACTCTACACAGTCCTTGCAAAACCCATTATGTCAGACAATATTGCAGAATACCTTCAAGAAATATGGTATATTTCCCTGGGCAACAAAATTCTAAAGAAAATACTCATCTACATAACTCCATCCGATACGGTTCGTAAAATACAAACTAAGAGAGCATGTTTTGATAGTCGGGGCATTAGGTACCTGATAACTGGGATAAATGTTTTTCAACTGTCCTATAGCTAGCAAAATACCAAATTTTGCGTGGAAATTAGAACTTTTAAGATACTATAACTACCTTGTTCTGTGCCTTGACTGTATATTTTAGAAGGTATGGGGTACCACCCCATGTTTTCAGAGTCAGCATTATTCATTCCGAGTGTGATTGGAATTAATTTTCACTAATGTGTTTCTAAAATAGCTGTCAGCTGGTACAGTTTCCTTAAATACTGCTAAAAAAAATTTTAAGTTGGCAGATAATCACCAAGTTAAAAGATGTGTGCAATCTTGCTTTATTTTCAGTTGGACAATATAATCAATTATTTTTACACACAGACATGTGGAAGCAGCATCTGCTTCCCACTGCACTCTCACTGATGCAACTTATGCTAAACTCAGAGGAAGAATTTGAACAACACAGTATACAGTTTCAGAAATACAAACCTCTTCAGTATAACACAACATAGTTAAAGAAAAAAAAATTTATTGACAATTACCATCTACAGTCATACAATTGTCATCTACAGCAGTATGATTAGACTCGACAGAGAACAATAAGGAAGCAAACAAAGATGAAACAAAATAGGTATACACCAACAGACTGAGATGAACAATGAGTGATAGTGACATAGCAACAAATGTATAAAAAATATTTTATGCTTTAATACTTTGGTCAAATAATTACCTTATTAGCCGGATGTCGTCACAACAATACAGTGTCTTCAGGATCAATACAGAGCTTCCTTTTCTAAACAGCATTGTGTTCAAAAGCTCAGTCCAAATGTGTAATACAAAAGTACATATTATGTCTAGGGAGAACTTTGACAGGAAAGCCAATGGGAAGTGGTGCATTCAACTGGGTAATATTCAATGTCTTACGACAATGTTTGGATGTGATCAATTTCCAATAGACAATCGGACCAGTTAGCTCTAAGAAAACCTACTGTAAAGCTGAAACACGTAGTATGAGCTTGAGATAAGACGAAAATAGCTATAAGTTGATCCCACATGACAGGTATACCAAGTGTTGTATTTCAATGAAACTGCAACATAGACCTCCTGAAACTTCACTTAAGCTATAACGTTAACACTGTAATAATTACTTCTTTCAAATTTAATGATTACTCTTATAAAAAAAATATATACTTTATCAAATAAGCTGACCACAGCAGTTTTTAATGTTACTTTATGTCCCAAGAAAAATGATGGTACAACTGTGGTATAAAATAAAATTCCATTAGAGAGAGTGAGAGATTTTGGTCAGTGCGTAACACTTAGGTCTTCAACGCTGGTGAGGGGTGACATGAGGTGAGTATGGAGCGGTGCCGGAATAAAAGGGTGGGGGAAATGGGAGATCCTCAAGAAAACCTGCAAACCAAAGGCATCGTCCGGCACAATTTCCAAATGCGAAAATCCGGGGACCGACCCAAAATTCCATTCGAAAATAAAAGCTTCATCAAAATCAAATTTATATATTACAATAAACATACAACAAAACTTACACTTAGAAGTGAAGAAATTTGGTCAGCACTTAACATCTAGGTCTTTAGGGCTGGTGAGAGGCAACATGAGAATGGAACAGTGCAGGCATGTAGGGGCGAGGGAAACGGGAGATCTTCAAGAAAACTCACTGGCCAGCGGCACCATCTTGCAAGATTCCCACACGTGAAAAACTGGGCACCGACGCCACCTGGAACTGAACCTGGATCACCTTGATTGGAAGCAAGAGGTCTAACCCCTCGACCACCATGGTCCTTGTTTAGTTATATAAACAACATTATCTTTGAAAGAATTATATATACGACACTGCTTTTTTCTAAACTCCATGTAACATCAACTAAATTTAATGTGTATCTTGGTTTACTAGATTCGTTTTTTCTGGAATTGGGAGTCTCTTTTGTCATTCTTCCTTTGCAGAAAACCATTTTCTAAATTAAATATCTACCAAGATATACGTACGCACTTATTTTCATTACAGAATAAATAAAAAAATATTAGAGCATTTTTAGAATTGCCATATTTTTTTCTCATATGAACTATGTACAGGATGGTCCTGAACTACAGGTACAAACGCGGGGAGGTGATTCCTTATGGAAAATAAAGTAGGACATATGTAGGACACTTTGTACCTAAGTGTAATATTATGGGAATAATGAGCCGCAGAATATCGAATTTGAAAACCGTATTTATTTTAAATATCGGAAACAGAATTATGTAAAACGACAATACTCTGAACATTGATTTGTGTTATAATAGTCTTCAAACCCACATCAAATGCTGGTTGATACCTTCAGCCATTACTAAAAGAACAGGGGTGGCCACCCTCTAAGTGGACTAAACGTTTGTGCCATCGGGATAGCGGAGATATAAAAATAACCAAAAGAAAATCACAACACATTTTGGATATACACAACATGTTTGATTACATACAATCTTATAATCTGTCAAAAAATGGAATTCTTATACGGTATGGACTGTATCTTAACATTTATGTCTTACGCACCCTCCCAGGTGTTGCTTTTGTGGTGGAAAAATTACCTTTTTACTATCTGTCTTCCAATAAGGGAAAAAAAAAACATTTCTGAAAATATAACATTTTGAAAAAAAAAATTGTTTTTATGGCTAAAATACATCAATTGGGATAAAAGAGCAATAAAAATTTGACCTTTGAAAAATATCACTAGCAATTAATGCATATAATTACCTTACTGTTTGTATGATTGGCAGCGAAATTGCACAATGTAGTTCTGCGTAGTTTTCCATTTAAATACAACAATATTGGAACAAAATCAACTAAAATCAACATAATTGTATTTCATATAGTTATTGAAATTTATTTTATGAAACTATATAGGTACCTACCGACTGCATAATTTATCTTACAGCGCAAACATCAAGTGATGTGTTCGTAAAGGTTGGACATTTTCCGTCTTTTGTCATTACGTGCAGAAAGATACTGGTTTAAAATAGAAATTTAGCAGGGCTTTCTTGAGTGCTCACTTTATCCCTAACCACCTTTATAAAAATATGTATGTATATATAATCACCTTTATATAAAAATAGATACTTACCTACATATACATATATCTTATTGGAAACCCTTTCAAAAATATTTGCTTTTATGATCCGTCAAGTGTTAAAAAGTAATGGAACTTGAAATGTGTTAAAAATTCCATCAATACAGATGGCCAATTGTTCCTTATGGGATGATGATAGGATCATTTGCAAAAACATAGCTGACTAAATACTACACAAAACAAAATTAATCTTGACAGTAAATAGGACTGCACAACATTAAATAACCAACCATAAACTGATAAACTGCCACAAAAGGTAAGCACTGATAAGAGTCTCGACAAACACAATTTTAAGGAGCTTGTTTTGCAAACAAAAAAACTTTATTGTTGCATATTATAATAAAAATTGTTGTTAACAGGATAGTGGTGACATATTTAATAGTGCAATAAAATCTGTAATAGACAACATTTACAATAATAATATAACTTAAAACCGAAAATAAGAAATTACTGAAACTGAGCAATTGTACCACTGTAAACTCAAACAGAAAGCATAGGCCTCTAAAAAAAAATAGTATACAAGTGACCTGTGTATACCCTCCACAAAGGATTCGTCACTCTAATATAGGACTTATGATTATTGGCTAGAAGTGATTTCTGCGGCAGACAACAACATTGTTGGGCAATGTGAGGTGTCGAGTGAACATATAATAGCTTGCAGTCTAGCCTGTTGTTATAAAATAACGTGAATTTCACACACCTACGAATACTATCCATTTTGAAATTTATTAATTAACAAATTACCAAGACTGTTGCAGTTGTTATCTTCATCATAAACTTCACAATAAAAAAAGAACATAATCAAATAGTTTTCCTTATCATACTTCAGTTCACTGGTTCACCACTAAAAATTTACTGTTAAAAAAACTGGGACTGGATTTAAAAAATATTTTTAATAGCAAATAAAATAAACCTCTTGATTCTAAACTTGTTACAAACAGGAAAACACTTGTGTCAAGCTGTTGCTAAGCAAGTAAAGCAAGTAATGATGAAAAATGTTCTACAACCGTGAACCTTCTATAACTCCGACTAAACAAGGGAAGACGCTGTCCAAGTTATGATTTGTCCGGGTCATCAAGGGACGTCTGGGGAGGAGAGGTAAATAAGTCAACCACAAGAAACACAAAGAAATTGGTATGCTATCATTTCTATGAGCAAGAGAGGTGGCAATATATACTACTTTGTATGTAATTATTGAATCTAATTACAGGAAGGGGAAGGGGGGTTAAATTGTCTTTTTAACATTGATACCTATTAAAGAATGTGAAACCACCTGTGCGGGTAATTTTATTTTATTTATTTGTAATTTTTATGCTTCTGTTGACTGATCCTTTTTTTATCTCTGTGCTATTAGCTGGCACCAAGGCACCCTTATACCATATAAACGTTGTTACCCCCTTCTCGTCTAGCTGGCAACTGCTAATGTGCGTGCACATGCACGTGCGTGTGAGAGAGAGAGAACAAATAATTGTTGGAGATAAGCTAGGCAGGTAGCGAGCAGAAGTAGTCAAGGTCAACCCGTACAGTCTCAACACAACAGTAATACAAACACTGCACGTGACCACACGCATCTCACAAGAAGTTTGCATTGAGAAATAGCTTAACGTCCGCATGTCACAGTGTGGGCAGCCAGCTGCTAGCCTTATAGTTATGCTCCCCTCCTCCAATGTTCCGAAGAAATAAAAATAATTTTCTTATTATACACGAGTAAATACGCTTATTAACAATCCGTCACTGTACAGAAATACGTAAAAACATTTTAACACTACATATTTTTTAAATTTCATTTTATGCATATAAACTGAATCATAATATGTGTAATTTACAGCTTTATTCTTACACAAATTGTCACATTTAAAAGCAATAAAATTTTAATCATGTTCTGCATAGTTAAATGAGAGTAAAAACTACCAAATGTAAGGCACACAAATATTAAAGCAATGCACTTAAGACCATGAATTGCTAAGTATCAGATCAGTGTGTAAATTACTGTATGTAACAGAAATTTTCTTAGTCTGTTTGTCAGCTGCGGCTTACAGCTCTACATCTCGCACCACAACCCCTCCTGTTCTCTACTGATGTACCATCTGTTTACCGTCTCCTCCAGATTTGTATCATTCAACCATTTCAAACGTTTCCAACGAGAAATTGTTATTTTACCACAGTCTTTATCAGAACATGAGGCCAGGGGCAACGTAAATCCAAGTCTCTTCACTCTCTCTCTCTCTTTTTTTTTTCCAGTGATGATGTGCGCTTGTAAGCATTCACACTTTCTTACATGTTGGCAGCCCTGTCTTAGATCTGACCTCGGCAATGGATATAAGTAAAGTCTTTACAAGCATTTTACACTGGAAGAGGAGTCTTTGACGGTGTTAAATTTCCACCTTTGACGCAAGGGAACAGCGTACTAGCAATAAGAGCTAGTGTCCCGCGCATGACGAGAAGCATATCGCCTCTATTCACAGCGCGTCAAATTGGCGTGCAAGGTTTTTGTTGTAGTCTTTTTTCCTACGGGACTCTGAGCGGTGACTACAATGTTTTATTTTTGAATAGTATGAAGCAAGAAAATACCAACGCATGCCTCTCGCTCTGTACTTTATGAATTCAGGTAATATTTTTGGGGTTACAGCAATCTAAAAACAGTTTTAGCCATTCGGAGAGGCCCGAAAATCATGTTTTTAACAAGTGTGCTGAATTTCAAAACATAGAAGCATAGTAATAGTTTCAAGTGTGTGTTCCTCTCGTAGATAAACATAACATGAGTAAGTTAAATGGTTTCACGTGAAAAAGAATACCCGTGACACTCTGCAACGCCGTCCATGCTCCAGTTGTGGAGTCCTCTTAAAATACATTTCACAGAAACCATCAAGGTTAATGGGAATTTAATAAAAAGCCCATTCATTTTAAATTATAAATCCCTTTAACTTATATTTTTTATTCAAAAGCAAGGTCCTCTAGAATGTGAGGCCAGAGGCTTAGTACCCCTTTTTGCCAGGCTTCTCCCCCCTCCCCTTCCTAATTGAGCCTTGGTTTTCTTTACATCGCGCCGGCCTCCGTAGCAGTTAGTTAGGTGCCGGTTTACGGTGCGAGAGGCCCTGGGTTCAAATCCAGTCTCCAGGATGGATGTTGTGTTGTAATTTCACTTAACTAAGCTCTTAAGACCTCGTTGTTAAAGGGCCGTAAAATCCTCTTACTCCCTTTTCTATATAGCAATGCAAAGCAATGGCTTTTAATTGTTGTTTTTAATGTCCGGAACAATTTGTTTTGCTATCTTGAATTCATTGCACATACCAAAACAAAATAAATTTCAGTTTAGGTGCCATTGTGTCCTGCAGTTACCGTCCATTTCACTAGCACCACACTGAAATGTTTGTTTATGACACACGTGCGTGTCTGGCTCACGCAGCAAAGAAAGAGGAAAGATAAAGAAGTGAGGTCGGCCTGCTGAGTTGCATCTCCACTCGCACGCCTTGCTTCTTGCCAGCAACATTTAACCACACGGAACTTGCCAGATATTTTATGGTGGGATTATTAAAGGCTAAGTAGCAATGAACAGCTCCGTTATAAAACTTAACCCTTTCCTAAAATATAATGTGATCGATTCAAATTAAGTAGACACAATTTTCGTATGCCTTTTAACAAAAAAATAATTTAATCAAAATTATTTTTGTTTTTTGAAATTCTGTCAGAGTTATCTGAAGTCCAGGACATCGAGGTCCGGGTTAGCAAGGATTCACTGTATAGGAATTCTGTAAAAAATAATGCTGGAAAGGAATTTATGTTCCTGACATTAACTCTGTGGTACCAATACTTTGATATATTCTGGTCATACTGATACACTGTTACCTAAAAAAAAAAAAAAAAAAACATTTAGTCTTAACAGAGGATAAATACAAGTAAATTTGCAACAGCAATATTTGTTAATAATATTATTGCTTCAAGAAAAATATCAGCATTTTGTACAAATGCACTAACATTTTCTCCGAAAACATGAATGTAATTCATTTAAAGGTTATTTAAAATTATTTAGAGGTTGTTTCAATGACTTTTCTTACATTTTCATGATTTCTAACATGTTTAATATACTTTACAATAACTTATAAAAGACCATCGCTGCAAATTAATTATGTTTAAAGAACTGAAAAACAATTACTTTCTACATTTTTATTTATTATAATTTTTACTTATTTGGTGGGCATCCAAGCAGTGTGTAAATTTGCTACATATAAGCAAATTCAATACATAATTGTTTTTTTTTTTCTCCCAGTCTGGGATTTACAGTTCACAAAAATACAGATACCCAAAATATATACATATAAGTGAAATGAAAAATCACTGACCAATACTTATATATTGTCAAACTGCACTCATATCTCTACCCGTAAACAAAAGGATTTAAACAATAACCCTGCTCAGTGATGCTTTTGCCTTTTAAGGGCATGGTGTCTGACTGATATATCCTTTATTACTTAATTGTATCATTGAAAAATAATGTTCATGCACATATTTTGGCCACAACAAACTACAGCGCAAGTTTTATGAAAAAACTGACTGTATTTTTGGCATGTGGTTATGCATACTTCCAGTAACAATATAGCTATTGTCTTTTGTTACAATACGTGCACGACAATTTGTCTTCTTGTAAGCCGCACACACCCAGTGAATTCTGTCTGACATTGTACGGTTTCTGTTGTATATAAACCCATTATACATTATGACTGTGGTGCCAATATGGCTCTTCACAAACACCATCTTGCCTGCAACAAAAAATAATACCACTTCCATCACCATAATTCCTAATTGTATCTTTATCACAGATACTGCTGTCCATTTACACAATCGTTTTAGATTAACTCAGATAATATCCTCATTTTATGAATATCTAATTAAGTACTGATAGATAAATATGAAAATCTGTACCAATTTAATGGAGATTTTTCAACATAAAACTATTTCTTAAGTCTGATAAAACATTGTACATGGAAATCAAAACCAAATAAATACTGAGAATATGAAGTACAATAAGCAACTACAGAATTCAGGGGATACTACCACCAGTGTTTACATTAAAAAACATTCACTGTGAATTTAAGCTTGATCTATTGTCACTATAAGCTGAATAAGTAAGTTACTGATTACAAAGAGTACACTGTACCTACAGCTTGTAGAACTCAACCAACGGCTTAGATTCTGTAGTTTCTTTCTTCTGGCACAATAAAAATGGTGAAAGAAAAACTAGAATTCACAAACTCCGGAAACGTGAGATAATTTTGCAAACGAAACTGCCTATTACCTACAAGAAAATTTACAGGGCAAAACAATCTCATATGAACATTTCCACACAAAACCCAACAGAATAAAGTAATAGCCGCCAAAACATATGTAAACCGGGTTTATGGCACTTGCACGAACTTCCAGATTTGAAGAACATGTGCCGACAACATGTGATGAAACTGGAAACTGAAATAACTACAAATAAAATTTATTGAACTAAAGTAATATTACAGTGTGTTAATACATAATTTTAAAGTTGAAGGGAAGGACGTAATATGGTCTGTATCAGAACCACCTTAAAGTCGATGGCCTATATAATTCCGCAATTCCAGAACCCAGTCATTAAGGGAAAGCTGAAGGGACTGTCTTTCTATGCCACAGCTTAGGGATTTCGATTGTAAATAAAAATTGATGCATCGCAGCCTTTTGATGGTAAAGTTTTTAAACAAAAACAACAATGCAGATTTTCAATCGTTTTATTTTGCTAAAGGAAGAAAATGATAAATCTTCTAGTTAAAATTCACCTTTTCATAAGTTGAAAACTGAAAACCTGTGTTATTTACAGGTTATGCATTTTGTAGTGTTAGAAGACACACATGGCAAACAACAACATGACCAAATTATATAAAAAAAAGTCCACGATGGCACTAGCGTATCTCTTATACAAACAAGACGAGATCTATTCCAGTTTTCATAACATTGTTTAGCACATTGGTAAGGTAATAATGAACCTGAGTACTGAACATCTAAAGTACTAAGGGCCTATGTCGGATAAATCATTTACATACTTTTTGCTGCACAATGTGAACTGCCCTTCTGATATTTACACCTTCATGTAAACCAAAACTATTAGTGCAGTCGAGAGTGTGCGAACTTCAAAATTCGTATACAGATTATGAACATTAAAATTTATAAGATTTTTTTAAAGCGAATTCAAAGTTATAACTGAAACATTGTGTCTGATGAACACAGAAACAATTTTAAACAAGTAATTGTCACTTGAATGATTTATACGTACAGCCATTTACAGTACATGGAAATTATTTTAATTTTTAATATAGTGAACTTTTAGTGTTCTTTTAAAATAAGTGATGACAGTAAATAAAATAACAAACAAAATTATATATTTCAATATATCATATAGGTAGTGCCCAACATTGTTAAGTGCTATTGTTTTGATGTCAACAACTTATCATTTGCAATCACAGAAAAAAAAGTTATATTATTTAAACTTGCAAATCAAAAGTCACAGTCATTGTACTGATCGGAATCACTTTTCCAAGTGGCTTATCATTAAATTATTCCAGCAATCCAATTTTCTAACTGGTTAGTACTCATGAAAATATATTCATACTATAGAAACAACTTTCACACAAAATTACTTTAACTATAGATTCGTGTACAAGTAATAGACGGTGCAGCATACCATTTTCAGCACACTGATATTTGCCGTCCTTTACTTTTCTGGCCAACTCTCGTCATCAACTGCTGTAATGCCATCATTCACATACTAAAGATGAAAATATAAGCATGTTACTAGAGGGAACAACAACTTCACATCCAATAAGCTTTATGCCATTTCTTTTGGCAGTCCCTTGCCTAAGCTGAACATGATTAAATTATGTCTATTTATGAATAACATGCAAGACCTTTACATTCTTGTAAAGTTTGTTATCCTACCTCTGGCTGACAATTGCATTGAAATATAAGAAACTATAGGATTAAAGAAAGAGGTTATAAGTACATTTTGTAGTGATACTTAAGGAAGAAAAAAATAAAGAAACCCTTTGAGCCAAACGATAAGTACGAAGTTCTCATTTCAACCTGAAGATATATAAATTAAGCACGAAAATAGCTAAAACTAATATTTTCTTAATTGTTAAAATTTTAATACAGAGAAACTGTATAGTTGTCTTGAAACAATCAGCTTACATCATTCTTAAGAACTATGCCTTAAAAATACACAAACAAAAAGACTATGCCATTTAATCACCTTGCAGCACATAAAAGTGACAAGTCAAGTGATGAATGAGGAAGAATCAGCCTTACTATATTCATGTTTTGTGAACTCAGCACATAGAATAGGTATAGGCAGCCACAAACTGTACATTAAATTGTAAACACAAGATCCTTTAAATCCTTATGTTTTCTTCAAAAATAGACAGCAAAAACTTCTAAAACAAGGGTTTTGCCACTGTTATCACGTATAAATGTTCCAAAGCAGAGAAGGCTTAAATTAAAAAAAAACTAACAATTATTATTAAGTTGTACAGTTATAGATTTCTGTTAAAAGACTTGTAGAAGCCGGACAATGACTGAAAACTGTGCATTACTACATTTTCACCACATGTTACTGATATGACGAAGCATCATACATAACCTGAAAATTAATATGATCAGCTCAATAGATGATTGCAGCAACTTTAAAGCCAAGGACAAGCAAAATGCACTTTGCTCATGGCATCTCAAGAACTAAGATGTCTTTTACAGTTCAAGCCAGCATTATAAACCAAATGGCCTATTAAGCATAATGTGAAGAGCCACAAATTATATTAAAATAATATGTACTATGTGTAAAAATTATTTATGGCACTATTATTATGAATGGGTTACAAATGACGTAGCAGGAATATGGTCAGCCAAAACATCACCATTTACAGTGCCGATGGCATCAATTACACATACATCTGTAGCCAATAAAAAAAATGGTGGCATTAGGCTGTCAAAAGTTGCTGGCACATAAATTAACCATAAAATTATTGCATTAAAAACCAGCAAAGGGGGCTTGATGACCTTTAACTTAACCAAGTCTTCAGCTCCCTCATTAACATGTTGTCTACGGGAAATATATAAATCATAGTAAACTAGCTACATTCGCAGGTAAAACAAGATCAATCGGTGTCTGTGCAAGAGACATTCACTGTTTTTATGAATACTATTTTTAATTCTAAAAGGTAAAAGATATTGTAAACCTGTTAAACAGCTTTGCTGAAAACAGTTTTTAATATGAAGCGTTATGTTTTGAAAAATAAAAATTCTATAAGTTTGGGTAATTATAAACTCTTACAAATTATATTAAAATCAATAATTATCCAAAGTTATACAATTTTTTGCTTTGACAAATTTGGGGTTACATACTAAAGACAATTTTCAACAAATCTACATGCTGCTTTTACAATATCTCTCACTTTTTTAATTAAAAAATAATATTTGCAAAAATAGTGTAACTACGAACCCGTGGCTAAGGACACAGCACTCAACAGCTACGAATTCAGAAGAGCAAAATGCTAGCAAGAATGCAGCTGCCACATGCAAATGTTCAATAAAATAAGGCTTACCAATGAACGACTACTAACGAAACTCAAACGCAAATTCTCCATCCTAAACTTTACAAACTAGTAGTACCAATTTAATTGTTGACATACTAGTTCCTGTGACACTTCCTGTAACCGAGACTTGGAAGATTTTTCACCTGCTTTGACAGAATGTAAGAGGAGTAATTAACCCGAGCAAGTAAAATTATTACTTACTACAAGCGCAAACACTGGCACAACATGTATTCTCCTACCATTTTTTTAATCTCACCATATTTAATTTTTAAGACAATACTATTGCTTAAAAAGTTTACAACATGAAAATAACAGCGAAATTAAGTAGTAACTAATCATTCACTATGTGATATAATTAAATTACACCTGAGCCCTGAGCATGTATTTGTTCCAAGATTTGCATAAAATTAACACATGCATTTAAGGTAGTTTTGTTGAAAATGTTATAAAATATGCCACACATGCTGTGGCTTGAATATTCATTGAGACAAAAACTGGTATAGACAACCGATGCTAACAAATATGTGAAGATAATTTGTTTTAATAGTCAATAACTGTTCAATGTTTAACTGTATGCAGTGTTCCGAAATCTATTACATGAAGAGATTTTAGTCAGCACTTAACATCTAGATCTTTAGTGCTGATGAGGGGTGACATGTAAGTGTAGAGCAACACTGAAATGAGAGCGGGGGAAACTGGATATCCCTAAGAAAACTTGCTGACCAGCAGCATCGCCTGACACAATTCTCACATATGAAACTCTGGGGACTAACCCCACTGTGAATTGAACTCAGGTCACCTTGGAGGAAGGCGAGTGCTCTAGATACTAAAGAAACGTGGCCCCTGACATCTAATAAGTGGTATACTATCTGTATGGTAAATATAATAGCATTGTAAGGTAAGACATATAGTGCACTCCTAAACAAACATTCCTCCCTCTTTTGCCTTTCTCCAACACACACATGGAACTACACGTACGTACATGCATACACACATATGTAGCGTTGCATGAACTAATCTTACAACAGCTAGCAAACATGCGCACATATACAAACAAATTTAGAACCACTGAGAGAGAATTGAGAAAACACATTCACATACAATTGTAAAAACTGACAAAGAAATGATTACTAAAAACATTTAACTTTTAAAATTATAACTGTTTGACTACTTGTCTTTCAACAAATCCCCTTATCCATCCATATGTTTACTCTACTAGCAATCTATCCACCCACATAAATAATTATGACTACACAAATATTAGATGTATACAGGCCCACATTTACACTTTACTATACCCTAGGCCAAAGTGCATCGATGTGCCCTATCCTTCCTTACCATCCCACATACATTTATGAATCTGAGAACTATTTAGTCTTCTGAAAGCTATAGTTACCAATTACACAGGACTTAATTAAAATCCAAGTTTTCATGTATAATCAAAAAAGATTTTGGATTACATTAAATAACTTAACGTACAAGTCAACGGAAAATAAACACAAGCAACTTATAACCAGTCACAATTGTGAGAGTTATTGTCCTAAAACTAGACTGATTTTCCCCACCGTTCGGAAGTCAGTTTCAAATGTTTAATTTCTCAATAATTGTAAGAACATTTGTCACCTGTATAATTTTTTTTAATCTCCACTACTGTTTACACATTTAAATTGCATGTTAACTTGTCAGTATCGCTACAACAGCATGTGAACAAACACCCAAATACTTTAACAGTCAAGGCAAGAAGAAAGGATTGAAGGGATTAATTTAAAAGAAGGAAAAGGAGTAAAACCACACATAATAAAGTTTTTGTACAGTGTTCGTGAAAACTTTCTACACAAGGTACTATTGTAATCCTGGATAATGGAATTACCGTTTGGCAAGGAATAACAGAACTTTAAAATGTTCATAACAACTTGCTGACAATGTTTATTTCCATTTTCGTATTTCATAGTCAAACAAAAATTTTGAGAATTTTAGTGATAAATAAAATTTATGTTGCATTTAGTTATAAAATTCACTTTTTCAATAATTAGGAACCATTTTTTCTGTTGTTTTTCGGGGGTAGATGTATGTCTTCGTCTCTGGATAACTTCCGAACAAATTCTAAGTGGTATACTTAATCTGGTTTTTAAGTTTGAACGTAACTGATACCTAGTCACTCGAAAATAATTTGAAATATGATTAATGCATAATATCCTACAACTCATGTGACCCAAGCCACTTTTGTAAACATTCTTTTTGAAAGAATGTGAGAAATGATGTAAGTTTTCTAAAATGACATATATAAAAATATTGTAATTGACAAAACAGTCTCAAAAATATCTGCAGTGTTTGACAGCAAAATTACCACTTAACTTAACTAATATCAATCATACAAATAAAACCTTTTTTTGAAAAATGAGAAATGTCATTATGTCATGCACATGAAAACAAAACTTATAAACAATAAAGAAAAAATTTAAAGAGTTACACCCACCTGCAAATTGCTGCAAAGATCATTTGAATTCAAATCTTGTTCTCAACTTCAACAATGAAACTCCATCAAATATTTCTGAACTTCTCAGTGTGTTTTCTTCTGAAGATAAACTTTAATTAAACATTTTATACTACTGCATAATTTCCCATCAAACACCAAACTTGTACGCAGATTGCTGTCGCAACAGATGTCACAAGTATAAATGTATTTGTCAAGTTGAGAATTACCAGCTCTTTGTTTGGTAATTTTAATTACTGCTCAACAACAGCAGTTTTCAAAGATATTTTTGACATAGGACTTACGAAATTTCTACCAAAAATATTTTATACATAATTTTGACCATAAAAACATGTAATGTAGTACAGTCCATATTACAAATTACCTGGCAGCCCATGTATCAAAGTACATTGTCTGCTGTAATATGCTCAAAATAAAAAATTGATTCACTGTCAGATTTTAAAAATTTTATTTCTAAGAATATGAACTTTTCAAGTCATTAACTTCAAATTATTTTATCCAGCCATCGTCATAGCAGTTTCAATTTTTAATTAAAATCTTACACTAATATTTTATACAATAACATTAAAAAAATAAATATATGCAATGTTGCAGTAAATACAGCCTATCTTCAGGTGGTTTTCGGTACATAAAACTACTTCACATACATTTTATGAAGGAAAACAAAAATTTGTTAAAGCACAGCTTTCTTATATGTGCCTATTTATATGCCAAGGATGGAACGAAGAATTTTTACTAATATATTTTTAAAGCTACAAAGTTTTGGACATAAATTAATCTTAACAAATAAAAATTTTAATATAAATTTTGTTACGTAAATCAACAAGTACCCAACACATCAAAATCCATTGTTAAATTGCTTACTGTAGCCAGTTTTTTGATCTGTTACAGCCATAAATAATACTATTTCAGGAAGAAGGAAAGAACTCATAATTCAAAATGTAAATGCGTAACTAACGGAACAATACTTTCTGTTATGGTATAATTTCAATTGACATTCAAAATAGATTGGATTGATGAATCCAGTTTAAAACATTCCTATTTACACACCCCGACTGGACTGAAGTACGTGTGGAGCGAGTTAATTCAGTTCAGGCACGAGGGTGGACTGGAGTGTAGTATCTGGATTGAAACATTTACTTTAAACAACCATCGGACCGAACTGAACAAAGAAAAAATGTTTGCCATGTTGAATCATTAGTTTGGTTATGTTAAGATGTAATTTCTAGAAATAACAGGAAAAGTAAAAATATTGCAAATAAACACACTGACTTTTGATTTAAAACAACAACAAGGGTGCCCATCCCCTCCTCCAAAAAAAAAAAAAACTAAAAACAAATTTACTATGAGCTACACTTCAGTACTGGAGAGATATTTAGGCTACCATTTTGTAAAAACGATCGTAAACAAATACAACTGATACAACTGCTCTGGTTTTTACTAGCCTACTTTGCAGGTAGTACCAACATAGCACTTGTACACTCACAAAAAAAACATTTTTAGTTTATGATTAAAAATTTTATTCTTGGGGGAAAAAAAAATTCTAAATGTGCAACTTGTGCAATGATCCTCTCTTGTGGGTACCCCTGACAGTACCTACACAAATGTTTGCTCCTCTGTTTTTGTCACACTTGTTCTGTAGTTCACAATTTAGCTAGAATGTGCCTAGTTAAATATTTACTATAATTACAATTTTAATCCACGTTCATTTCTGTTTGCTCCATGTCTGCTTCACTCAGAGTTTAATCAAATTTGTAATTTTACCATTGCTGCAATATATATTGTACTGCTTAAGTTGTTTAATATATCATTAGTTACAGGGGTCACTGTACCACCTTATTAAAGCAGGGTCCAAATCATACTATGCATGTGCCTGGCCCACAAGGATGTGCACCATCCAACAGAGCATTGAAAGGTAAGGGAGAAGAGTGTTAGTACTAGTATGTGACTGGGACTGCTGGCTAAGATATAGCAGGTGGCGTTCAATAATGTGTCATCAATAGTTACAGAAACTAGGCCCTGCCACCTAAGTTTAGTATGTTAGCATTGTGCTCTGAAATTTTGAACTGACCAGGTTGACATGCACACAGTAACATCATTAAGTAAAATAATGTATTTTCCGTTTCAGTGACCGAGATGTCTGCTGTATTTTCTGTTTCAGGGAAATCTATACATATAAAACAGTTAATTTTTAGTGAAAACAAATTAAGAGTAATTTAGTTTTAAGCAGATATCGCAACACTTAAGTTAACTTATTCCCCATAGTGCTCTTCCAAGAGTTCTCCAGTGTAATAATTATGCATGAAGGTGATAGTTTTAAATTACATTATGGTTTTTTGACACTTGTTACATTACATTTCTTTGTTGCACACGTAGGTACCTAACTAAACAGTAATGGAGGAGTAGACGGGACATCACTAGCCAGTCACCCATGAATCACTGAGCAGGTCAAAAATACGTCACAGGAAAAGGAGCGAAACACAGTCTGCTACAACTGACAGTAAGTGCTGTTACTGTACGTTTCTGGAACCTTTCCTTTTTTTCCTCCACAAGTACCTCGCACCAATGTCGGATTAGGTTCCAAATTTTTCTTACTTCAGAAAACTAAAATTTAATACTAGCTGACCAGCTCAGGCCTTAGGACAGCAATCATTATGTGCATAGGTGAGCTTAATTTTTTTCTTTGTTTAGACCAAAGACTGAAAGCTGTTATATAATTAATTTCTGTTTATGTACTAGCGTGTGCTCACTTTGTACAGTGTTTTTTCTCCCATTTCACGTTTGCTATATCTTCCTTATTTTTCACATACACTGTAGGCATACATAAGTTTATGCACAGTTTACTGATTGCACAGTAGTAACTTATAGTTACTGACAGGTAACACCATTAAATTCAATTTTGTTAACATACACATGTTCACATACATCTGATAAATCAAAGTTTTTTGGTTTGAAAGTCATATTTTTTGTCACAATCATTGTAGATTCTCTGCATTTGAGTTATTCTTATTAATTAATGGTACTGGCATTGTGCACATCTCATCAGCAATATGATGCTAACTTGTGTAACTGATACTGCACCAGGTGTTCATCCACATTAAAGGCTCTGGCAGAATTAAAATTGCTGGTGGTAGTGCAGGTGGCTGGTGGACTGTGATTGGTTGATATGGACCAATCACCAAGTGCAGGTGGCAGGTGGTAGTTGCTGATGATAATGCTGGTCACAAATGGTAGTTTCTATTGCAGGTACTAGCTTGGTATCAACAAAAACTCAGCTCATGGCCGACACAGTTTTATAAAGTTTAAAAATATTGCGTACAGTTTTGTGAGTTTAAATTTTGTGCAAGATAAAGAACTTTCCGTTTATAGTTAGGGGTCCAGAAATTGAGTTTATAAATACAATACTGACCTGATACAAACAATAACATAACCTTAATTGTTTTTGTAGGAGCATTTGATACAAAATTGTAAGCTAAACGTACGACTACAAAATAAGTTATTTGTTATTTATTTTAATATATGGATTTCCAGCATCGATGGAACTTACGAAAATTTACTCTCTGGAGTAGGTTATGTTGGCCACGTGGCACATGTTTGTTGTTTGTTAGGATACTCCTGCAATGCTATTAAAGGTTTTAAGATAGCAAGAATAAAAAAAATCCTACATATTTTCTACATTATATATATTTTGCCTACATCCACGGTGAATTCTTTACGCATTATTTTATTTATAAATAAAATATTAGTTCTCGTTGTTGAAAATTCCTACACGGGTGGATTTCACTCGGGTTAAATTCTTAACACTTCAAACTACCCTACCCTATAATTTGCGCATGCTCGTCAAAACATCGTCTGATTGGCTGCTGTGTCACGATCACGTGATGGTAGTTGTGTCCAGCAGCCAAGAAGTTGAAGTTCGGGAACTTTGCCTTGTAACTGCCAACTACCACAACTACTAGTAGTTGGTGACATCACGAAAAGCCGTTCAGCCAATTGGAGCCCGCCAGCC
>PNEQ01058935.1:0-20843 GCA_003012365.1 Medauroidea extradentata | reverse complement strand
GGAGGGTGGAGAGGAGAGAGAGGAGGGCAGAGAGAGGAGGGTGGAGAGAGAGGAGAGTGGACAAAGAGATGAGGGTGGAGAGCGAGAAAGGTGTTGAGAGAGAGAGAGAGAGAGAGAGAGAGAGAGGGTAAGAGGGAGTGAGAAAGAGAGAGAGAAAAAAAGTATCACATTTAAACAAAAATTAAGCCAAAAAAAAAACTTTTAAAGAACAATACCTACCATAACAATACACACTAAAAACAATTGTAACACAATACAAATGAACCATACCTTTTGCACATAAGCCAAAAAAAATTATAAGTTATATTATGAACAATATTACATGGGAAAGCTTACATATATGAAAGTAACTGTATAAATGTAAAAAAAACCCATGAGAAATAATCTTTAGAGATCAGGTATTGAAAAAGATATAAACTTCAAGAAGTCTAGTGAATGTAAATCTGTAAAAACCAAAATGTGATAAGAAATACTTGAGTCATACACAGGTTTAAAAAATAATATGTCCTACATACAAGGCAATATTAGATTTGGTTAGGCTTTGATTTAAGCATTGAAACGTATTATATAAATGGCTTACCCAAAATAAGATTCTACCAAGCCCTGACAAAACATTGCAAGAATAAACTTTTCCAAGAATTACAAGAAGACACGTACTACAAGAGGTAAAATAGTACTAACATACACTACTTAGAAACACCTCTCAGAAAAAAAATATATTTTAAGACCTACATAAGTGGAACATATTCAATGCCTTACAAGAATGAAAAATATTGTAAGAATTTAATTAATTCCCTGCAGTATACGATAATCCATAACTGAAAAAAAAGTCCAAAAAGGGTGAAATTTTATATGCATTGAAATTATTTAAGTCTTGTTAAACTGTGTTTCTTGGCGGTATGTAATCGAAGGTGTCAAGTTTCTTGTACCTTTCACGCCAATCTCTAAGTTTACGAAAATCTGTAAACCATGTCGCATATGAGACAGGAAGACCAGCGACATTCCAATCCCCTGTTCATATTTTGGAACTTCAACTTCGGAAACCACCATGTTAGAGGTGAGAATCGGTCGGAGACCAATAGCTGGTATCTGTCATGTTCAAGAGTGTATCTTTAGGACGTGTGTGCTCCGCACAATACACCACCAGCTATGGTGGGAATATACTCGTATTTCAATCTTCTTGGATCTCTTCAGGTAAGGGCAGGTTGCAGATTTCAGTAATCACCTTATGACACAGTTTACAGATTTTCGTAAACTTAGAGGTTGGCGTGAAAGGTACAAAAAATTGACACCTTCTATTTAAGTCTTACAAAAAAAGTTGGTGAAATAATACGGTATCTACTAAAAACAAAGAAAATGTCAAGTAACAGAAATTAAATAACTGAAAAAAAAATTAAATGCTATGTTGGGTGAAGCAACATGCGAGCTACATAGAAATAATGGTTCATTTAAACTGATGTCAAAAAATTTACAGTAATACCACATTTATAGCTTGCTACATTGGGCAAATGTATCATTTCACGTAGCACACAACTAAATTATGTGTGGGGAAAATTCTTATCCCATAAAAAAGCATATTTCATAGATTATATACAACCTACAATGATAAAGCACAATACCATAGAACATGATTACACAAAAAATGCCATGAAAAATGTACTTTTATGAGTATTGTAGAGGTATTTACAGAGATCCTGTGAAGTGTACTTGTGGCTGTGCCTGTGCAAAGCTGTTCTTTGATCCATTTTTTGTAACTCTACAACCTCCTAGCAAGGGCCTCCCCCCCCCCAAGGGTTCATCTTCCATCTCCAGTCATGTTAAGTCCTCCCACATTGACACCTCACCCCTTTTATTCACAAGCAAGCACGTTGCTCTAAATATAGAATCCCGCCCGCCCATTCTACCATCCCTTCTCTCCAATAGGCGACTGTGCATCACAAATTAAAGTTAATGAAAACAAGAAAGAAAGAAAACCACATGGCAGGATGTAGTTTTAAGTTTGCTTTCACAAGTTACAAAAGTTTGCTGTATCATTTTACAAGCTGGTAGCTGGTTCACACATCCGGAATAACAGAGTGAAGGGAGTGAGCCCCACCTGGTGGCTATTTGTGGCTTTCTTCCCTGAGAAGATGGCACGTGATATCCGGTAAAAGGCCACATACGCGACTTCATGCTTACCAGTCCGCGATACTCCAGTCACGTGGGTCTCATTTTAACTGATTTTAACTACTGTTTTTCGATTCCCGGGAAAGGAGATTGGGGCGGGGAAGTTTCCCTGACTATTCCCGACTTTTTATGCCACTAAAATTCCCTAATTATACCGGGTTTTCCCACCCTGTCACCACCCTGGAGATGGAATGAACCATTAGTGCATACAACATCAATGCTATCTAGCAGACGAGACTGGAACCAAGACGATGGGTAGAGCTACGAGCTCCCCTGGTGGAAAGACACAATACCAAAGACTGAATAATCAGCGCCAGCTAGCAGGCGATCAGTAGCCATGTGATTGTCAATCCTTCCTAGAGGAAAACTATATAATAATAATAATAAAAAAAAACAAAATGGTGGGTAGATCCTATGGGGGAAGCTAGGGATCAAAACAACTGACATTAACCAAGTTGGTGGATGAACCAGCTAACAAGGTGTGGTATCAAACACGGAGTTTACACATATGGAACCGGGATCCGGCTCCTAGGCTCCTGCAATATAATTGGCCATAATATACTACTCACTGAAAATAATTTAATTATTATTCATGCTCACGCTATGGCTCTCAAGCAGGCAGTGACGTTAAGCGAGAGTGAGAAATTTTGGTCAGCGTTCAACATCGAGGTCTCCAGCAATGGTCAGGGGTGATAGGTGAGTATGGAGTAGTGCCGGCATGAAGGGCAGAGGAAACAGAAGATCCCCAAGAAAACCCGCAGACCAGTGGCACTGTTCGTATGATTCCCACATGCGAAAATCCGGGGACAGACCCTGCCAGGAATCAAATATGGATCACCTTGGTGAGAGGCAAATGGCCTGACCATTGGGCCACCATGACCTTCCCAGTGAATTAAAAGTTGCTGAAACATTTTGCCTCTACTTAAAGGTGTAAAGTATAACTGTCAGGCTGAGCATATGAAAACGGTTGTGTCCTATATTGTGTTATGCTACACAGCAAAGCAAACTAAAGTTAAAATACATGATTTGCACCATTTAAACTTTGGTATCAATGTAATTTTCAACCACAAAATATTAATTTGTTAGTAGCATCATGAATTTGAATAAACTTTCATGCATATGTGGCAAGAGGAAATGCCCAACAAACTTGCAATATGACACTTCTACTCCACAAGGCTTGATTATGATTGCACCCGTTTCTATAGGCATTAATAACATACCAGAAAAAAAAGGTATAGATGTGGTTTACCATAATTTACAAAATTAATTAACTAGCCTTAAAAACCGGACATGTAAGTATAGAACTACAGTATTTATTATTAAAGTAATGCCTATTGTATGACAGTGTGATTATGCAACTATTTAGTAGTTGTAATAAAATAAACACAATCACACAAAATATTAAATAAATGCCAGACTCAGATGCTGATGCCATAAATGTTCTTTGCACAACAGCTATTTTTAAGTACACATTGATAATGTCATATGTTAAAATTTTCGTGATCTTTGTGCATGTAAAACTGTTGACCAGACCTAACCGGTAATGAAGTTGCTAACAAAATTGAGTATAAAACATATTTGTCTTAAATTTACATTACTAATGCAAAATTTCATACTCCAATTAACATAGACTAAGATAAACACAGTTCATTTCTCATTTGATAATTCATATCAACTTTACTTGACTGCAAAATTAGTGTAAAATGCATAGACATTTATGGAGGGTAGCCATGCTCTTTGGACAACTAAAAACATGTGGCCAAGCCTTCATGAAACAACAGCCTAACTCCATTGACTTGTAGTTTCAGTTGGTTTGCCTGTGCAATATATGCCATACTAACAAATCACTCTCTCTCTCTCTCTCTCTCTCGTATGCATTTATTGCTTTTTTTCAGGGGTGCTGTTGTCAAATGTAAGGTAACAAACAGATGAACTCTGTACCGACAGCTGCTTGCTAATTATTCTACACCAGTTCTGAAAAGTGACCTTCAATAACTTCAACCATAAAAAATTACTTTTATTAGATAAAGTGAGCAACTTTGAGACATGTTGAAGTGATCTGACCATATTTTAGTTTCTCCCAAAAAGTAACACATGTGTTGTAGATATTCTGTGCTTTGTTTTTGGCATTATCTTGTGGGGTTTCAAACAAACAAAAACATTAAAAAATTCCTGGAACAATTTTAATTTTGATAGAGTGTATAACAGCAGACCATAAATTTCCATCAGATGTGTCTAAGTATGAACTCATTCAATGATTACCTCAACATACAACTTCCACACAATGTTGGATAAAACATAAATGTAGGCATCATAAAAATTCTGCCAATACGTTTAAAGTAACAGAATGAACACAACACAAAATTTAATATGTTACCAAAAAGAAACTTACATTTATCAGTTCAACTGAAATAATTTATGTCACGTCCACAGTTTTCAAGCTAGTAAAATCATGTAAAACTAGACAAAATTCTGGTAAAATTAATTATGTGCCAGCGCGATGCGATCATGATTTTGCACGCCAAATGCACATCTCCAAACAAGTAGTTATGGGCACTTGATAGAGCACATTACACATTACTTCCACATAACAGTCGCCAGCAAGTCTTAGATACAGTCTAACCAAGATGTCCTAGGTTAAATCCTTATAGGGGATTTGAACAGAAGACAAGAAGTAACCACAGAGCGAAACTAGGATTACACACTGAGGGCATGCCCTACAGACAAGGTAAGCCACTTCCAAAATGACTTGAAGACTACGTTGTAATGACTTACAGAGAAAATGGTGTATTTCTTAATGTTTCGTTTCATTGAAGTTGTAAAGAACGTAATGGCAAATGCCATTAATGTGTTTTCGAATCAGTATATTGTCACAAAGCAATTTTTCTGGTTTCAGTTTTTTGTTGAGATGCATTCATTTTTTGTTCAGATCCCTGCTTTAAATAATTTCTCACCTTAGAGTTTATTGAATTCTAGTTTTTTAATAATAGCAGCTGTGTATCATTAGTTGTATTTTAAAGTTTTTGTTTAATTTCTTCCCTCCTCCTAATATATCTACGTGTTATGCTAGTGCTGCAAGTGATTGTCTATATGTTAGAAATCTTATGACTGTAATTCTTGATCTTCCAGGTATTGGCATTACTATATATGAGGATAATCAGTCATGTATCAAAATGTGCAACACTTTTGAGACCAAAAGGTCGAAACATATTTCAGTGAAATTTCATTTTATTAAAGATCTAGTGATAGAGAAGAAAATTTTGAGGTTGTATTATGTTGAAACTGGCCAGCAATTTGCAGACTGCTTAACCAAAGCCCTGTCCTATTGCAAAGTAGTAAAATGTATTGAGGGTCTAGGTATACTGCAAAATTGACGGAAAGTGTTATATTGAACAATTTTGTTGTACATAAGTAAGCAAGGTAATTTTTATTCCGTGTCAACGGGTGGTATAACGAGTAAGCCAAGATGGCCATCGCTGTAAAATGGTGTTGAGTATGCAGATATTAAAGTGATGTTTAGTAACTTATAATGTGCGGTTTTCACCGTAGTTCCAAATAGCAACATAAGTCTCATAACACTTAATTTCATTATACAGTAAACTTTTTTTACATTTTGCACTAGAAACCAACAAATTAAAACTGTACATCATAAAATATGAAATAAAAACATTTAACATAACTTTCAAAATGCAAAAATCTCTCCTACTACATAAAAAATATGCACATAATAGAAAGAACAAGGGTTTCAGTAATTTTAGTTACAGTATTTACTTTGAATCACTTCAGACACCATCCAGCTCCTTCACTACAAACAATAGGGATGTGACAGCATTTGATTTTCATCAGAAATTGTGTAGCGTAGCTTGTTTCATATTGTTGCCCTCATTGATACATCACAAAATGATAATGTGAGATGTTCTGTTTTATTAGTGACAGAATTTTAAGACAAACAGAACCATTTTGAAGCCATCTCAAGTGAAAACATTAAATCTTACTGAACCAAGAATTACTTAATCACGCCATGCTATATAGTAACCAGCAACCCGTTTAAAATTCTGCCAAAATGAAACTGATTACGGCAAATACAGGGGCCAAAGACATTTCAAAGGGATAAGCTATCAGCTCAATGGAGGGGAAGGAGGAAACAGTTTTGTAATTGTATGCTGAAAGTGAACGGCAAAATTTTGGCAATGTGTAGGAAGATGAGCATAGGATGCAGGAAGTCAATATCTTAAATGTACTATACAATACAGCTATTCACATACATTGTACAACAGCAAAAAACAGTGACATATTTAAATGAATCTTTGGCACATAAACTTGAACAATATTATTCTAAAACAATGTAAATTGAGGCCATATAAATCAAGGACTTGACAGTATCATCATCTTGCAAATGTAAAAACTAATAATAGTATACAGCACATTACATTAAACCATAACTTATCATATGAAAATAGTAATTTAGGTAAAGAAATTTCTTAACTCTGGAAAATATGATGCACAACATACCTGTTCACTATACTTGGTGACATAAATATATAGCTCTTTTAGGGCAGATATTGTGTCAAACTCTCCAACTTGCGCAGATGTTAAAAGCTGTTGCATTGCAGCACACATTTCTTGGTCAGATATTTGTGGCAGAACTTGGACATTGTAATAGAACTGTGACACCATATTTCGATAGTGTGGAATGTCCTTAGCAAATAACAGTTTATTTGATGGAGAATCTTTCCCCAGGCGATGTTCAATCGTAGAACATGCATCCATGAAGGTTTGAGCGATCACTGATAGGCAAGAATCTACAGTAGAGGATTTGCTGATGTCAAAAATGAAGTCAGGGTTCTTAATAAAATTTACCCAAAACCTCAAAGGAAGACTGCAACACAATAAGAATAAAATTAATACTGAGTATCACTGAAAGTAACTAGAACTAGCATAGTAAAACTAACAATTTTTATATTGTAAAAAATTTAAAGCATGTAATATTCATGTTGTACTGGCTTAATGTTACGAGGTTGTAGGTTTCCAAAAATTGTAAATTATACTTCAGTTTTACGTGTTTCTGGTCATCAATATCTATGCTCTGTATAGCAGTGGTGCCAAATGAAAGCCTTATATCTCCAAAATTAACATGGTTTTCAATTATTATAAAACAATTGTGAGCAACAATTTAGTATTTACCAATAATGGGAAGAATTTCTTTTTGTTACAAAATGTGATCTTTGGCAAATGTTTAAATGTAAGCTTCTTTTTTAACCTTTAACCACATTTCCATATTCTGAAGAAAATACATTTTCATTCAAAGCCATCAATAAGGTTATAAGACTGCAGAACTAATCTGTGAAAATCTATGGCCATAATTAGAAAAGTGTGATTATTTAATAATAATGTTGTATTACGATAATGTGCAAGGCAGTGCTATATCTGAAAGAGTGATGACAATTGATTAACTCAATTAATGTGACTAAAAATTATAGCAATAGTAATGGAGTGCATATGAAAGTAGCATATACAATAATTATTATGTTATCTTAGAGTTACAAATGGCTGGTAAGATAACAGACATCCTACAAAATAAAATAAACGATCCAACACACCTTGGGAAGTAAATGAAATAAGCAGAAAGTTTTTTTACCAATCTGGTAGAAGTTATAGTTCAGTCTGTGGAAAGATAAGTCACATTAAATTATTTTTGTAAATATATAAGAATGTATGTCAAGGTGCATGTATTACTGTTAACATATAAGAGAAGCAAATAATTTCTTACTTCACATGGACAAAGCTAAACTTGACATAAGATGCAGTGGAAAAAAACTCATAACCCAGAATAAACTAATTTCATTGTAAATAGTAGGTAAATTCAAGTATACAAGGCATTTTTTTTTCTAGATACTCTCTCTAAAGGATCCTCCAAATGAAAGAAAAACTTTCAGTAATACCTGTAGTATTAATGAGTGGAAGCATACTAAATGGTGCCAATCTCCTGTAAAAATTATGAATGAACATACCTACAATGTTTCCATCAAGTTAATTTGCATGACTACCACAAAGATTCTGCAAGACAGAACCTTGAACCTGGGCTATCTGTGTCATGCATGTACAGAATGTATATAGAAGAGTAAAAATTTAAAAATTAAGAGTTTGTAAACAAATGCATTTACAGACAGGTTGTTGTGACAGAATACAGCCTACTTATTCACAACCCTAAGCTAGACGCATGTGATACTTACAAAGAGGCGAAGTTGCTCAGATCAGAAACATCAAGTGAAACACAGAAAGAAGTACTATTCCAGAAATATGAGGCTGAGAAGACATATACATGGCAAAAGGACAGACAACAATCTTATGTTCCAAAGCTGAAATCAGTAGTTATTTCTACAATAGTACTCTCTGTACTTACCTCAAAACTCATTTATCTTTAATGTTGTAAGTGTTTTGCTACATTTGGAATTAAATTGCTTTACAATGTAGTGATAAGTATATAGAAAAAGCTTAAAGAAAAAAATATGCAGATAGCATTTGAAGACAATCCAGATGTCCGAGAATCAATTTCTTAGAGTGACTCGTGTGTGCGATAAAATATAAATTCTAGACAACATTGAAATTTTGTTACAAAATTTTTTATCCAAGGAAATACATACATACTAGAAATTTAATCTTTGCATAGATTGTTTTCCAAGGAATAGTCTGTTTTTCTGTTATCAGTTTTTCAACATGCAAACAAGAAACATTCATTCCAAATTATTTAGATGGATGGAAGAAATTTCAAGGATTACCGAACCTGGTCTAAACATATTAATTTATAACAAATGCCAAAGTAACTACATTAAAACACACATCCTTCTACATCAGTTTGATAGTTGACCCACATGGATACTGAATACAGAGAAGAACATCATTTAACTAAAATGCACCACTACACTCAGATGTTATTCATACGCCAAAATCTGCATCTGGACGACCTTAACTTACGGAACAGAAGTGAAGAGATTTCGTTCAGCACTTACAATAAAATTTTCAGCACTGTTGATGACATGAAGTGAGTATGCAAGAGTGATGGAATTAAGGGGTAAGGGAAATGGGAACTCCACCAAGAAAACCCATCAACCCACAGCACTGTCAGTCACGAATCACACATGCAAATATCCTCGTAAACTTAGCCA
This sequence comes from Medauroidea extradentata, assembly GCA_003012365.1. Classification (NCBI taxonomy): domain Eukaryota; kingdom Metazoa; phylum Arthropoda; class Insecta; order Phasmatodea; family Phasmatidae; genus Medauroidea; species Medauroidea extradentata. The sequence continues at coordinate 11,511 of PNEQ01058935.1, read as the reverse complement.
GAATGCCTTGGTAGAAGATTAGAACTAAAAAATAAGTTCTTTAGAGTATCGACAAAGTTCATGCCAACAATTGATAAAAGTTTATTTCTCCTCAGTACTGTCGTGAAGCAATTTTTAAAATCTTAATTGTTTTGTTGCGATACCTTAAATTTTTTTGTTTAGATTCCTGCTTTTAAATAACTATTCACCTTTGATTTTGTTGAATACTAGTAATTTGAGTATTAGTGGCCATGGATCATTAATTTTATTTAACAGTTTATGTCTAGTCCACCTCCTCCCTCACATCATCTATATGTTATGCGTGAGATAAGCTATTGTTACACGGTACGGCTGTGATTCAGCTTATGTAGGTGATCGCTATTCCAAGTAGAGCTGGGTGATTTAAGATTTTAATCATGTTTGTATGTACGTACCACACGTGGTGTTATTTTCTTTGACCCTTCCACTAAAGTTACGCCTTTTCTTGTCATGAAGTTTGGGCACATATCAATAAATTTGTCCATGTGCACTTTAGTTATGTCACAGAGAGCCCAGCAAGAGGACAGCTGTTGAATTTTGTTTATGTGACACACAGGCCACTTGCAGGCTAGTTAACATGAAGAGCTTTGATTAGGTCACTGGTCATCACCAGCAATGATGTAGTTTTCCGTATAGCTGGGCCAAGTAAAGCATGCATAGCTTGTTTACCCCTTCCCCTGTTTGTTTCTCGGAAGAGGCCCTAGAAAACAAGTTGCTGTAATTGGCAGGCTTGACACCATCTACGTTGGCAGTCCTCGAATTGTGTAGGCTGGTACTTCAGCGTTATGCAGATGTTTCAGGGGAATAACATCAATACTCCTGTCGGTTTGCATGAGGTTAATGTTAACTGTAAAGTAGCGCAGTAATAATAAACTAAGTAAATTACTCTGTCTTTTGTAATTGTGCACTTGATAATCAAGTCTCTAATCCTGAATGAGATTTAAAGATAAAGTTTTTGTTTCATGCGCTTCCTTCATTCGTGGCAGAAAACCGTTCCTTGTTTATTTTTGCGTCAAATTAATTGTTGTTAATACTTGAGGGCCCATGAACATAAAATTTTAATTTTAAAGTTACTCTGAGTATGAGCAGTTGATCAATTTAATGTAATCTATTTAAAGTTACTAAAGAGATGGCTTGAACCCAACTTTCTTGGATTTTACCTCTATTTAAATAATTTCCCCTAATAGGTATAATTTTCTCCAAGTGGAATGGTTACAAGTATACTCATACATTCCTTTAACAAGAAATTACATGTAGTTTGTTGAGAAATGCTTGCAAGCTCTGAAAAGATCCCATTTCCCTAATTATCTCCTTGATGATCGTAATGTTACCTGTCTTACTTAACTAAGTTATTTTGTTTTGTTGATTAAGAGGCGTTCAATTAGGCCTGTAACAGATTTATGGTGGAAGCCTACATAATACGTGTTTTTGTTTGTCCCCTTGTTACAGTTGAGTTATTAGCCAAATCCTGTAGACATAATTTAATCCACTACGCTAGACATTTTTCCTCCCATTTTTGTTATGGGGTAGATTTGTTTATTACACTTCAGTACTGAACAAAAAAAGAGAGCCTTTCAAAAAAGTAAAGGTATGAACTAAAGATAGCTAAACACAACTCACAACAATCATTAATTAATTTCAATTACAACTGATTTAATATACATCTGAGATTTATAAAGCACAAAAGAGTGATGATACCATAAAACTATTTTGTTTTATCAACTATTGTTTTCTTCTTCATAAGTGTTTGTTATGTTGAAATGTGTATTATTTTCTTCTAATACTCTTGTGTTTAAACTAAATCTTTAAATTGTAGTAAATACCATTAATTTTGTTTAAATCATCAACCTTTGTTAAATTCTGTATCATGTTCACAACCACTTATCTTTAAGGTAACACATGTTTATGTTGGTGTACTGATAAAAATTTTCCCTCACATTTAATCAAAATGAGTAAACATTTTGACCTAATTTTTTATAATGTAGTACTCCTCCAGAAACAAAAACTGTTACAAGCACAAGTATTAAAAAATGTTCGGCAACCATAAAAGTTATACCAAACATGTGACTTCAATTATCTCACACATATGAAATTTAACCACAAAACACAGTAACATTTAGCCAGCAAGTAGTATTTACAAACAAGAAATTTGCATATGACACTAAACATAAAATAAGACTGTGCACAAAATGTTGTTTAAAATTAATTTAATTTTAAAAAATAAACTATACCAAAATCTTGCCTGTGCTTACACAAAAAATAACTACTGTGTATAAAAATTACCCTTAGTAAAACATGTATTTTGTGCATAATATAAAACTTACCAGAAAAAACCAATAAATGTTAACACTTTCAAGAGATAAAATAAAAGTCATTTTCTAAAAATTTGTCTCTTACTCAGTCACAATAAAATACTGCACATACATTTACAATGTTTTCATTGCAGACAAAAAAAGTAATTATTTCAGACTAAATAATTTAACTGCCGAATCAAAAAAATCTTGTAATCACATAATATATGACAAAGTAGGTGGAAAATGATACGGTATAAACAAAACACTGATTTAGAAACAGCTTACATCAAAAGTAGTGATTTGGTAACTCCTTACATCACAAGTATAAAATAGATGGTTCAGAATTCTATTAAAAAAATAATTACAACTACGTACTCAGAAATAAAATATTTATGTGCAATAACTACTATATTCTGAGAATAAATTTCAAAATATTACGCTACTGCAGACAGATTATGAGAATAAAATTGAAGAAATATTATGCTTGTCTAGGAATAAAATGGTTACATTTAATAACCAGTAGAGAATTATGAAGTTTTACAATTTAACATTATTTAACTGATATAGTGACATATTTATGGGGATTTATGACAATTGTTTTTATTTTTATTAGTAGTTGGCAGTTTCAGCTTTTAGTGTTGTGAATGAAAGGTTTAAAGAAAAGTATAAAGTAGTTTTCACAAATTTACTTCTTTTCATCTTAAGTGATACATTATTTTAGATTATCTAAACTGTTTCGAAATGACACTGACAGCTGAGTCATTAGTGACCAAAATGTGTTAAATTAAAAGTAAATTAATATAAGTATACCAGCATTAAATAAAAAGTAAAAACAATTTGAATCGTAAAGTTTAAAAGAAAATTTATTTGCATGACAATGGCTTGAATTCACCAAACCTCATGAATAAACATGGTCTGGCAAACACAGCTTGTGTTCTTGAATAAACATGCTAAAAATTTCATTGGCCACTGAATTTTTAAATATCGGATTGCTACAATTTTAATAATTTTCGTGAAGTTGGTTTCTTTCACAAAGCTTTGTGAAGGAATATGTCTTTTTCTTAACAATGAACACCTCTCAAGTATAAAAGTTATAAGCATATGTAAATACATTATTTTGATATACGTAATTTCCCATCACGACAAATACACAATAGTAAATGGTATTGTTTAGTTACAATATTAAAATATTTATTCCGTGCCTCATAATTTATTTGCAGCATAACAAAGTGACTGACATTAAAAATATAAAAAGTAATGTAAATATTAAAAAAACACATTTTATGGTTTATTACAGTAAATAAAAATCTTAAATTGTAAGATGCAGAAACATACGTTTTGTTAAAATACTGAAAAACCAGAAAAAAAATATGGAAATGTAAATAACGTTGAAATTGGTTAGGAAAAGTCAAGGAATTTACGTGAAATCCAGGGAAACTTGTGGAAATTCCCTAGCGATAATCAATTGCAAAGGTAGAAGGTGGGGGGATGCCATGCTCCAGTCTGCCATCACCCAGACTGTAAAGGCATTGTTATCATAAGTTTGTTTAGTGCATAGTCGTTTACTACCAAATGGTGCATGAATTATTTAATTATTTTTTAAATAAAGGTATGATTATGATCAAGTACATGTCTGCATAATGTGTGCAACGGCATGGACTTTACTGTTAAAAAATCTGTACATATTATACAACCTTATGGCATTCTAACTACACTGTTGTATTTTCTATCACTTAAAAATTTTCCCGCCTTTATAATTTGTTTTGATAGCCAATAACTAAAGAGTTAAATAAAAATAAAGAGTCGAGAATGAACTATGCCAGCTATGGAGACGGTGGAGGATGGCTTTTTTTATTTCTTTCAAAGAATTACAAAATATAATAATTATTACAGATGTGTGGGCACCACAAAACAATGCTTGCTGGCCATGGCTTGTACAAGTTTCATTCAAGGCAGCAAAACTATGATGATATTGGCTAATGAGGAGATTTCCTGGCATTCAGCAGTAGGTGTGACTCTTCTAGCAGAGCCCAGCAGAGCCAAGCGGATACAAGGCAGTATGCATAATGCTTCTCGCACATGTTTTTGCAGTAGGAAACTACCAGTGTTTTTCAGGGTGACAGTCGGGAGGTTTTATAATGCCAAAGTGCATAAGAACTGTGAACTACCCACACCCACAGCCTATTCACATAGAGCTTCTCAGAATAGCACAGCTATAGGTAGTTAGTGACGATGTACAACACTGGATGCGTTATGATCATGCCAAAAGAAAATACAAAACTCATCCCACTGTAAATGGAAGGAATGTTACTGTATTGTTAATGTTATTTTATTCATGCATAGCCCTTTTCTGGTCAGGGTCATATTATTTTCTCATTGGTATTATGTTCTGCCGGTAACCTTCGCTAGCTGTACTTTGTTCAACATTTTTAAACAACTTCCATCTGCTAATACAGCTGACAGTTTGCATAGTTTGCTTGTTCAGTTCAGTGACTTTCTATGAAGGCTCGGAGATATACAAATATCTTTGTATAAAGTTGCTTGCAGTATGTCTGCAACTCAACTCGCTGTTTCTGTCAACATTAGTTACAAACTGGGATAACTGCATGAGTGGCACAAACCTAAAAAATAACTCAGGATTTTTGTCAATGGCCATGCACGTGATGTGGAACAAATAAAAGGTAGTGCATTTGGCTGCTTCACTTAACTTACACTCCGAAATGTAGACTAAAATATAAATAAGCAACCTGTGATTACTTGCAAATTCAAGTTACAGATTACTTGAACAATTTAATTGGTATGCAAGGCCAGCAATACTGCTTCAGCTGTGACAAATCCCACTTCCCTAATGGACTGCCAGCCTTAGTTAGTTTGTGTTCCAAATAATTCACACTCGTTCTCGTGCTTGCATTCACATTCACACTCATACTCGCTCCCACAATTCTTTGTGAGCTTTATACATGCTTTTCATTTGGAATGCCACCACACTCCTTGTGAACTCCCAGACGTAAACAAACAGTGGCTCCGAGAGTACGCTTCGAGCATGCATACACACATACTTGCTACACATACCAGCACTCACACTCTTACTCTGCCATTTGGATCAACCCTCTCTGACGTCACGTACGCAAGCATGAATTTTTACCTATTTGGAACACAGCCTTAACAGTTCATAACAGTTTTAACTTACTGCAATATATTTTCATGGCTATCAAAGATCAAGAAAGTTTCTTGGTGATATTTTCCCATAATGTGCCAACAGGGTTAGTGCATATCAATGCAAAATTCCTACTACCAAATTGTTTTTTGTTCAGCTTCTGATGCTTTCTGCAGCAGTTCTTTAACCAACTCACTTTTGCAGCAGTTCTAATGAATTATTTCTTGCATGTGCTTGCTTGAATCTTCAGTCTGTGCGATAACCACTTGGGCAACAAAGTGGAAGTCAGTATCGAAGCATATTTGTTGAAGTTCACCCGAGAATTATTTTGTTGATTGCTTGGTGGGAATTATGCTGATTTTCTTCACATGAGTCAAATAAAATTGTACCATGGAATTTAGTGGTCCGTTGTTCACAAAATAAAACAGAACCCATATTTTACGATTACCTTGTTTTGAGTCCACTCTCAGAAACCGTAAAAAAAACATTACATTCGTTCAAAAAATTGAGAAAAACACCTAGGTAAAAATGTGAAAAACCATAAAAACACTTGTTAGAATTAAGTTGCAAGCCCAGAGTGAAAAACAATATGGTTTGTAAGGTTACTACTTGTAACAGGCGTGCCTAAAAAAACTTGGAAAATCAATTGAAAACTGTGGCAGCTGTAATTTAAAATTTGAGCGCCTGCACACCCACCCATGAAGGAATAAAAAAACTCTCAGACCCTTTCTCTCTGCCCTACTGTTGGTCTCAGTGCTCCTCTTCATCTGTAATGCCTGGCGATATCTTATCCCTCGCTTGTAACTTCATTCCTATCTCTTCCTTTTCAGCACCCCCTTCAGTGCATCCCCCTAATCCACCCTGTAACCATCAATGCCAACGAGACATTATTTGCTTACCTACATCCCTGTTCTAACTGCCTCACATCAATAACTACACAATACATGAGCAATGAAAGCGAAATGATGGATGACAAAAGTTCATGTGCTTTGTACACAGCAAGGTTTAAGATAGTAGTCAAAAATTTTTTTGAAGAAAAGTGACTTCATCCGGTGGCTCTGGCAGTTTGAGGTAGCTTAACTGAACGTCCACAGCTGGTATACAAAAAAAAATTTTCACAGGCCCAAAGTCGTTATGAAAGCAGCTTTCACAATGTTTGCATTTCCCTTCCCTCTCCTCAAAGCCTTCTTTGTTTTCGAGTAAGGCATGGGGTAGCCAACATAGGTCGAAGGAGAAAAAAATATGTTTATTTAGAGGGTAGAGTAACATTCCACTATGTATAAAAAACCTGCTCTCACACCATTCCCTGTGAAAGAGGCATAATAATAACACCAACCACACATAGCAGTGGATACTATAACTTTTCTTTCAAGGGTAGAATCATGTAAACAAACAACAGCTAAGTCTGCAGACCTGAGAGAATACATTATTTAAAAAATTATATCTGATAAATGCTGTTGTCGTATGCACAATAAACTAACATTTTTTCCATTTCCGGCTTTTAAACATGTTAGTAATACAAATCCTTTATTGCACAACATGATACAAACTCACATCAATAACATCAGTACCTAACTGAAAATGGTAAACAGAAAGTTAAACAAGTGAAAGGGTTGGGCAACACTATTTAGTGAAAGAGCCTGTTGAAGGGTGGGAGACATGATGGTGGCGCAAGCGATATGGTCAAAGTTCTCTCGCATGCAATTAATTTCATTGCTGTCTCTGAAACACTGTGCTGTTACCACGTTCAGTGGTTGCTCCTGTTGACGGAACTGCAAACTAATTAGTCTGACATTGCTGTAGTTTGCTCTTTCCATGTTGCCTGGTCTGTACACTATGAGGAAGACAAGTAGTAGGTATTTTATGGGAATAAGAACACTCCTTGCAGCCTGTACTTAAAATATTTTTACAAATTTCTTTTCAAAAGTTTTATTTGGCTCACAACCCTTCCTCGCACGTGCACACATGCACACACATGCGCGCGCGCACACACACACACACACACACACACACACACCTTATAAATGCCAAAAAAGATAATATTTAATTAAAAAATTTTTATTTTTACAATTTTCAACTGAAGCTGATTCAACATGAAAAATTGCTATTTTAATGACACTTTTGGGGTTTTGGGGCCAAAATTGAACTGAAATGATTTTGCAAGTTCAACGATTTTGCAAGGTCATTCTTGGGCACTGTGAGGCTTCGTAAAATCAGGGTTCCACTGTACCTCTGTGGGACAAGGTTACCCAAAACATTTTGCACTAACATTGATGTGCTTATGACAGGACTGTTAGGTGCTGCACCAGTTGTGCCAGTGGACCTCTGAAGATACTGCATAACTTGGAAATGGAGCCATTAGGCATTATCATATTTAGTGCTTGCTGGTTCTGCTGTATTAGCCACATGTACTAAGGTACTACAGCTGAGATAGGAGTAGGATGTCTACTTCAATTCCTTTCGGTTCTGTTGTCCATGCAGACCACACCATCATTGTCTATACAGACTATACTATGTATTCAGCTGAGAGGCCTGATTGTATCTTTCTCAGAATTTTTTTTCTAAATTTTCTTTTACCGTAGATGTGACCCAAATAATTTCTTGAATTACTATGACAAAATTGCCTTGATGATGATTGCTTTCGTGATACTGTCAGAACAAACATGCCACTGTTGTAAGTTGACCTTAATGTGGTTACCATGAGCGTTATGAAGTTTGTTATGACTGTACTCATGCACTGGTGGCTGATATAAAGGTTGGCTCTTAATATCAGACTTTCTTCATGTTTATTTTATGCAGAACACTGCCACTCTGATAGAGTTTCAGAAGTTGATGTTATAAAGGTGCATAATTTTGTGAATGGTCAATCAGCCAATAATCTTGGTACCTTTCAGGTAACTGCAATGTTATTGTTATTATTTCCGCAAATTTTTCATCTTCCATTGGTGCATTATGATGGCAGGTATGTTCTTAAATTTTGGTTAAGTGTTTTTCTAGCAATTTTCACCTATTCATATTGTACTTTCGAGGTGAAATCAGACAGAGAGATCACACTGAACTTGTGTATGCCTATACTGCTTAAGGAACTCTATTATATTCAGCAAAACTACATGTATTTTACTAATTTTTCTTTCACCAATAACACAGGGTCAATTTCAGACAAAGGTCGAAGCATCGTAATCCTTCATCATCAAGTCAAAACAATGTGCATACTCTTCCATATATCATAGATCACAGGATTTTCGTAGTTGGTCAAAGTACATATCCCTTCAGCACATTGTTTTGCCAGATTATATACGAGGATGGCTTGCGGATAAAAAGCCATTTAAATGCATGCAAGCTGTGGCTGAACAGCTGTTGTAGGATGCAAAGTTTACATAGCCCCTTCCTGCACAGAACTCATATAAGAATATTCAGCTGGCATTGCATGTGTAGGAAATTCTCGGAAGTATGTAATTATGTGCCTCTTCATGTTTTTATGCATGTAACTATTTAATTGGTCAGGCACTGGCTAATCAATATTCACTATCGTTAAGATGGTCGTTAATGTTTAAGGATTAATGTGTGTCAATTGCAGTTTCGTGACTGCTCAGACTGTTCTCTGCAGGCAAGAAATAATTTTCTAGCTCAGTCAAGAGAGTGCCTAAGTTTCGCATGTCACTCTATTTCAGAGTTCAAGTATGTTGCTGATCTTACAAAAGTTTCAGTTGTCATGCTTGACTTTCTCATTCAATCCTGTGTGCGTTGGCTGGTTATTTTAACAGAGATACTGAAACATGAATCTATATTCATGGCAAGCTGTTGAATACTTTTGCCTAACTGTATTAATGTTTTGCTCTTGTTAGCTTCCGTGCTGTGTAATGCCGGAATGTCCAACTGCGAACTAGCAATCAAAGTTTGTGCTAAACAACAATTTTTTTTAAATAGTTTTATTTGTTTTGAGTTCAGAGAAATTTCTATTTGACTGATCAAAATATGTGCCTACTTTCACAGACAGTGCATTAAACTGAGTAGCGATTCCTAGTTGAACTTTTCCCATGAAAATGGAGAACTGTAAGGACATTGTAATAAACACAACAGTGTTGTTTGTGTGCAGAGGTATAAAGAGGTGAGACTAACACACCAAAATATTCACTTTTGCTGAAATTATAGAAACATTAAAATTATCATCAATAAACATGTGAAAATGAAATTATTTAAACCATGGTACACTTGTGATATTTCCACAACTGCACCAGCCTAACATCAGAAATATTATTTTGTGTTTTGAGGTCTTTGGAAAGATTTCAGAGAAAAATGGCCTCCAGAAATTATGGACGAGAAAAAGTTTTTCCAGGGTAGTGTCAATAGGACAAAAAATGCTAAATATATTAAGTTTTTTAATTATCCGAATGAAAAGCAGGAATTCATCAATATAAATACTTTTCTATTACCAAATAATCATTTTGTTATCAGAAAATATAGTTCATCGCACACTGTTAACACAGTGCCTCACAAACATAATAAACTCCATGAGAAACTTTGATATGCTCGCCTGTCATTTTAACAGATTTTTATCAGTTTTACAGAGATTTTATAGTTAAAACAGACAGGCAGAAAAATATAAAGACATTCACGGATATTACCAACATTTGACAACCTAAACCCAAATATGTGTGCCGCCATGATCCAATTTACAAGCTACGTTAAATTCATTGTCACAGATTTAATGAAGCAGATATATTAATTTATGAAACTATATTCTGCAGTCAACACATATAGGCACACAGTAAAATATCACCAAGATACATCAATGTGTTGGTGGCAACAGTAGTGGCAACGGAAGTTCTCAGTCTATCTAATTACCATTCAAATATACGCGTGTCAAGTTTAACGAGTGTTTGTTTGTTTACAAATATAAATGTTTTCTGCAGAGGAGTTAAGTTTATAGTGAGGATTTTTTAAATGGAAAAAATGCAAAACCTCGCCAGAGAGATCCTTATGTAAACAGTGATGTCGCAAAGAGTGGGAGCACTAATTAAAACCTATAAAACGTCGTGAATCATAATTTTTATCTATTCCTTTAGTCAGCTATTCCATATCCAATGTGACCAAATTGCAGATCCAAAATTCCTGTCTGCATGAAAGTACTCACGTTTACGCAAGAAACTTCTGCATCACTAATATTAGCCAAACTTTCAAGCAAAACAAATAGTTACCAAAATGTGGGCCTCTTATGTGCAAATATGTTTTTATTATCGGTACTTCACATGTGCACGCACGAATACACACACACATGCACACACACAAACACACACACTCACACACATAATGTCTAGAAACGAATGTATAATAAGGACAATGTGCCAATCCTGCCTAAATAGGAGATGAAAATGTTAATGGCAAAATGTTGCATGATGACATTTTACATGAAAAATGTGGCAAAATAGCACTGTAGTTATAGTCCATGAGCCAGATCTGAAAAAAATAATAGAGTTGACTACCATTAGATGAGACTAAACTTCACTGGTTTTTTCAGATAATCCTATATGTTAACTAAAATAAATTGCCTTATGGACATTTCAGATCCCCAACTATATACGTTATTAGTCACTATTTTGATTTTTTAATAAAATTTTTGACACAATTTTGAAAGTATGCCTGTATCTCTGTAACCATTGGTGCTAGAGGGAAAGTACTCCTCGGGTCATTCCACGTCAAATAGACCAGTAAAGATTCAAAATGACACCCACCGTCTCAGATTTTAATGAAACTTTTTGTACTTGCTAATACCATCATGTTATGAAACTGTACCAAATTTTTCCTCCCCGGGCCAAGTAGTTTCTGAGAAAAAAAATGTTAATGTTGGTGCAAATCCCCATGAGTGTAATGTCAATGATGTATCTAGTAACAACAGACTGTCAAGTAAAAAATTTGCAGATCTGTGACCTAAGTACATACCTGCTTCAAAATTTTACCACATAGCTATTGGATTATGTAGATTTCAGTAAAAAATACTACATTTTTATTTATTCATAAATTGAAAAGAAAAAAAATTATTAG